>OY755210.1:17800940-18069610 GCA_963576765.1 Draba incana
CGTACCTTTTGTAGGGATCAAACCGCTTTGTTGTTCAAGTAAGTACTTTTAGTAATCCATATAGGATGCAATTGATATATCCGTTTAGATAAGATTTTGAATGATCCATAAAATATGTAAGTGATATGTCTGTTTAGGTAGGACTTCGAATAACCCATAAAGGATGTAACTGATATGTCCGTTCAGGTAGGACTTCAAACGATTCGTAAAGGATGTAAGTGATATATTCGTTTAGGTAGGATGTTAAGCGCATGTGTTAGGTAGAAAACTAGGCAGCGGATGAGCTAGGCACCTATGAGAGGTGGTAAGAATATGAGCTAGATAGCAAAAGCTGGTACACAAATGAGCTAGGAAGCTAGGGGCTAGGTAACTAGGAGGTAAGCAGCTAGGCGTCAAATAAACTAGACAGCTAGGAGATCTGGTGAGTGATGAACAAGGCGAGTCAGCTTGACAGGAGATGAGTCAGCTTGGCAACAGACAAGTCAGCTTACCAGCAGACGAGGCAGCCAGCTTGGAAAGCTGGTGAGCTAGGCATCAAAATCAACCAGATAGCTAGAAGAGTTGGTACCAAACGAGTTAAGTGTTTAACGAATTAACAAAGAAGGTAGGTCATCAGAGTGATCAACTAGGTATTTTGTTACACGAGTTAGGTCTTCAGAAGTATGTCACCACAGATGGCGAATTCGAACATCGAGGGCAAGTCAGCAATGATGACAAATTAGGTCATCGAAGATAGGTAATCAAAGTGACTAATTAGGTGTTTGATGGTGGATAGTTGGAGTTGACGAATTAGGTTTACGAGGAACACACATTACTGTAAACGTAGTCGAAGAAACTACAGATATCAGATTAAAGATCCAAAATATATTTTGAAAACTAGACAAAAAGATCTTTCCAATGATACTGCCACGAGGGAGCTTATGACGTAGACCATCAAAGGTTATAAGTTAGGTTTTCAAGGAACACATGTCACTCGAAACGTATACAAGAAGCTACATATCTCAGATTATAAATCCGAAACATGTTCTAGAAACTAGACAAAGACATCTTTCTGATGATTTGCACATTGTGTCCTGTATCTTTCTGGGTCACTGGAAGGATACTTCTAAAGGTGAACCACCGAAGATGATGAGTAAGGTTTCCAAGGAACATGCGTCACTGGAAACGTGATACAAGAAGCTATATATCTCGGATTATAGATCTGAAATATGGTCTGGAATCTAAACAAAGCGATCTTTCCGATGATATACAGATTTTCTCATGGGTCCTTCTGGGTCGCTGGGAGGATGCTTCTGAAGGTGAATCACCGAAGTTGATGAGTAAGGTTTCCAGGAAACATGCGTCACTGCAAACGTGATAGAAAAAGCTATATATCTCAGATTATAGATTCGAATCTTGTTCTGGAAACTAGACAAAGAGATCTTTCTGATGATATACAGATTGCCTCTTGGATCTTTGTGGGTCGCTGGGAGGATGCTTCTAAGTTGAATCACCGGAAGTGATGAGTAATGTTTCCATGGAAAATACATCACTTCAAACGTGGTAGAAGAAGCTACATATCTCAGATTATAGATTTGAAACTTATTTTGGAAACTAGACGAAGAGATATTTTTGGTGATATTTAGATCATCTCTTGAGTCGTTCTTGGTCACTGGAAGGATGTTAATGAAGTTGACTGGTCGCAATTGGTTTGTACGTAACACGATTCTTCTATGTGAGAAAATCTCTAATGTTTCCTCTTTTGAGCGCCAAATTGGGGGAGTTGGATCTCCTTGAGTCTATGGTAGAGTGTAGGTGCCTTGTCGACTGCTTTGTGTAGCTCAAATCGAACGTTCCTCATGTTAGCAGCTGCTCGCTCTATGCTAAGCTGTATCTCAGCTAACTCATCCTTCTGAGCTAGGAAAGGTTCTTGTCGTTCCTCCTTGAACTATGATCGCTCTTACTAAATTAGGTCATTTTCTTCGTCTTCGAAGACTTGTTTCTGCTCTACGTTGGCGTTTTTTGCTCACCATTGATCGTTGCTCTACCAATGACCACATTCTCTGGATTACGCTCAACTCTGGGATTCTCTGAATCGGTCGCCGTAGTCGCTGCGACGTTTGGTTGTGCAGTCTCAGTTTAAGTAGTTGTGTCTTGTTCACCGCGCAGATTGGTCGAATGAAGAGAAGGCAAACGATATATCATGGTTTTTATCCAGTTTAAGCCATGATATAAGTCTATTATCTAGAGTCTTTGTGGTGTTTTGTGTTGGTTTTAGAGTCTTTATAGGTACATGGACGATTGGAGCAGAAAAGATGTTTACTGGAGCTTTTGGAGCATTGCGGAACGAAGTGGCGAAGATCGAAGAGAAGAATCAAAATCTGAAGATGGTGTCGATCGACACCACCATCAGTGTCGATAGACATCCATGTCCACCACGCCCAAAACTTAATCAGAAGAAGTTCGTTCGAAGCCCGAAAGTTCCAGATGTTTACTTTTAGGTTTCCAGTCAGTTTTGTACCTCTATATATACGTTTTCCAAGCCATGGTTTAGGCTTATGCTTTATTCTACTTAACTCTTAGAGATATCTTTTAATAAAAAACATGTTTTCATCATTCGATATGTCGGAGTAGTTTCCTTGTTAGGTTTAGGGATTTTCAAGGGTTGTTGATGATTTGCTAGATCTGATCATAATTGCTTAGGCTAAATATCATTAGAAGTTCTTCATCTTAACTTGTTCTTATTGCTGATTTTACCCTCGCGGACTGAAATATGATCTTAGGGTAATTAATAGAAACGACAGTTTTATTGATTCCTTGAACTAGTTTTGGATGAGCAAAATTCCTATTCGCAAAGGAATTTGGCTTAGGGTTTTGTGAACAATTGAACCTGAAATTAATGCTTGTTTAGATTCATAGGATTCGCAAAGGAATTTGGTTTTCTTGGATTTATTCATAGATAATATTCGCAGCGGAAACTGGTTTGTTTTACTTTCGAGTTCATGTTTAGGAACTGAGCTTCATAAATCCTAACTTTAATTAATCATCTGCATATCTGATTCACCTGAGATTTCCCTGTGCTTGACTCTCTTTTAATTGATTTTCACAACCATTTTATTTACTACTTTGATTTACTTACATTCTCTTCATTCTGCTTAGCATAATTTGAACTTATTAATCTATTGTGTTTCATTGATTCCCTGTGGATTTCGATACTTAAAGTACTGCATTGATCTCTTAATTTGAGAGAGTAGCTCTTAGGTTTATTTGAGCATATCAAATTTTGGCGCCGTTGCCGGGGAGTCATAACCATTAGATTTATCTTATTAGGATTTTGTCTAGGTTTTTATTTTTGTTTTTAATTTTCTGCTAGTTTCGTTTGCTCTTTTTTTTTGTGTTTCAGGTACATGCGAAATCGCAATACCAGAAGCAACAAGGACAAGGAACTAGTGGGATACGATCTTGAGGAGCTTGCACGTTTAAAGCATGAGAACAGAAGAACAGCTAGAATGGCTGCTCAAGAACAGCTTATACTAATTCGTGGAGAAGATGGAGTTCTGCGTGATCCGACAGGTCTCAGATACAACGTCGAAGGGCAGAGGATTTATGACGAAGGGAATGTAATCGTCGCGGAGAACGTCGCTGAAAACATCGAGCTAGTTGAGGAAGCAGCTGGTGTCGCTCGACACCAGCCGGGTGTCGCTCGACACCTAGGAGATTTACGTGTCGATCGACACGGAGGACTGATCGCTCGATGCGATGAAGAAGATGGTGTGGATCGACACCATCCTGGTGTCGCTCGACACCCAGTCTAGGACAGACCCAGAACACTTGTTGATTTCAATCGACCGGACCAATTCTATGCGAATTGTGCTGCGATTCGTCCTCCTACTTTCCAGAGGAATGATTTTGAGCTGAAGCCTGCTTACTTCTCACTGGTTGCCAGAACCCTTTCCATGGCCTTCCACATGAACATCCGATGGACCACATCGAGAACTTTGAGGACTTAGCCTCTAGCATCAAGGCTCATGGAGTGTCCAGCGACTACCTTTTCTGCAAGCTATTCCCATACTCTCTTAGTGGGGATGCTTCTTACTGGTTGAAGCAGCTTGAACCAGGATCGCTGACTACTTGGGAGGACACCAAGAACGCGTTCCTGAACAACTTCTTTGATGATGCGAGATCAGAAGAGCTAAGGATGAAGATTACTTCATTCAAGCAGGGTTCGACAGAAGCTTTCAGGGCTGCATGGACGCGTCTAAAGTCCTATCAGAGAGACTGTCCTCACCATGGCTTCACCAATGTTCAGTTGTTAGACATCTTCTACAGAGGAGTGGACTGGCAATATCAGATGGCATTGGATGCAGCGAGTAGTGGTAACTTTAATACCAACTATTCAGAGAATGCAGTGGCACTCATCGAGAACTTGGCTTCTAGCAACAGCACGAAGAACGCTGATTTTGATAGGAAGCAGATGAGCGAGAACAAGGATGGTGGGAAGCATTTGGCTGAGATGAACGCTAAGCTGGATTCTATGCGTAGTATCCTTGTGGGAAAGAAGTCAGTACAGTTTGCTCAGGAAGTTGAAACTGCAGAGGATGTAAATTACATCAATGGTTCAGGATTTCAGAAATACGGAAATCAGCAAGGCTACCAGAAGCCTTTCCAGAGCAACAATTACAACAGGAACTAGGGTCCTTCTTCTTATCAGAAACCTCCTGAGCAGAACAATGAGGTGAAGAATATGCTGAAACAACTCCTAGAGGGCCAACAGAAGATGACTGTGAGTTTCAATGGAAAGATTGATGCAATGTATTCTGATCTGGATGGAAAGATTTCAGCATTGAGCACTCATTTAAAGAAGCTGGACGTTCAAGTGGCTCAAACAGCTAGTTCGATCAAGAGGCAAGACTGTTTCCTTCCGGCAAAGACTAATGCAAACCCAAGGAGTGCCTGCAATGCCATTCAAACTGAAACGGAAGAAGTTTTTGGGACTGCCGAGCAAGTGTCGATCGACACTCATACTAAGAATCGATCGACACATCTCAAATCATCAACTCAGATCGCGGAAACAAAGTTAGTGTCGATCGACACTACGGAGAGTGTCGATCGACACCTCGTTCAGAAAAAGCCAGTTTTTTTGTCGATCGCGATTGCTTCAGAGGAGAACGTCTACAACCCTCCAGTCCCTTTTCCCAGAGCTAGAAGGTCTAAGCAGGAGGTTGAGGAGGAGATTTGCAAGTGGATTATTGATAAGATCATGGTTGAGATGCCTTTAGTGGATGCGATCAAACTTTCTCCTGCGCTTAGAAGATACGTGAAGCGACTTGCAGCAAATGGAGTTAGTCCTGAGGAAGGAGCACTGCTGACCAGAGATATTAGAGTGATTCTCCTAAATACTCCTCCAGTACCTAAGAAGAAGAAGAAGGACACAATGGTTTCAGAGGAAGTAAGTGCTATGATCCACAGCAGGGTTCCAATCAAGCTTCCGGATCCAGGCAACTTCGTGCCTAATTGCTCAATTTCAACAGGGCAGTTTCCTCACTCTCTTTGTGATTTAGGATCTGGTATTAACTTGATGCCACTTTCTAATGTTATTGATCTGGAGATGACTGATTTCAAGGGAACTAGGATGTCCCTTCTGCTAGCTGATCGGTCCAGGAGATTCCCAAAAGGAATTTTGGAAGATGTTCCAATCAGGATTCAGGATTGCATTATCCCTGCTGTTTTTGGGGTTTTGGAATACGACGATGAGGCTGAAGATCATTCTTGGCTACTGCTAGCGCTCAAATCGACGTTAGGAAAGGAAAGATAAAGCTTGACTTAGATGATATTGTCATGGATTTTGACATGGAGAATACCAGGAGAAAAGCCACCATCGATGGTCAAACTTTTTCAGTGGAAATTCTAGAAGATGAAGACTCAATCAAGGAGTTGGAGTCTCGTCCTTCATCTGTTGCCAAAAGCATCATTCCACTTCTCCCAGCCCACGATCCTCCCAGTGAGCAAAGGTGTAAACCTCCTGTACTCAATTCTAACTCCTCTAATTTCATTAAAGTTGAAAAAACGGTTACGCGCTCACACAAGCAACGAGTTCCTCGAAAGCTTGGTTTTTCTGATGAACTTGTAGGAAAGAGAAAAGAAGAGGTCAAATTTAAGAGGAGTTCAAGGCCTTTCGCAAAAATGCAAATTCTCATTCCTCCCGAGCTGAAAGATAAAGGAGATGCAGTCGTTCAGACAATGGTGCAGAAGACGCAGAAACTCTTTCCTGGAATCATTCCATGGAAGAGTGTAGTTCCTCTAGATATCTAGTTCCTCAAAACAGTCAAGCTAACGGACTAAAAACAAGAGCTTAATGGGAGGCAACCCATTTGTGAGTTTTATATTTATGCTTTCTTTTTATTTTTCTTTTACAATTTTATGTTTGGTGTGTTTATGGTTTTGATTTTTAGGAGATAAAAGCGTATGGATGAACTTCAGGAGCTTATGTCGAGCGACGCCATGATGAAATCGCTCGACACTTGCAAAAATTTCATGGTGTCGATCGACACCATTTACAGTGTCGATCGACACCCCCCTCCTGGTTACGTTTTTCTTTTCAAAATTTCGATTCCTTCTGTTTTCTACCTATTTTTATTCACCGATCTTAGGCTTAATAACACTGGGGACAGCGTTGTTTAAGTCTGGGAGAGGTAGTTGCTAACTCTTGTGTTTTATTTTGAATTTTTGAGTCAAATTTTAAATTTTTCGGGTCGAAACTCCCCTTTCCAACTTACTTTGAACAGCACTCAAGGACCATTTCCAATGCAAGTTGATTGGTTTTACTAAGGTGGGTAACTGGAAGTGGATCGGTTTAACGGAGCGAGTTCTGATTCCTGGAGAACGCGAGAAAGGATGTCAAAGACCCCGACCGTAATGAATCTCTAATTTCTTGTCAAGGGCGTTGGTAATCGTAAGACTTGATTCAGCTTCCAAACACTTGAAAGCGAGGACGGACCGCTCTTGAAACTTCTTCCCGAATGACGAATATAAGTGTCCTAGATCGAAAAAAGAAAAAGCCTCATAACCCTGTCTCCCACCATAGAACAATAGTAGTGAGAGATGATCTAGTGATCATAGGGATGCCAAGAAAAAAAAAAAAAAAAAATCTACAGAAAAATGCAAGTCCAAAAATCAGAAAAATCTTGAAGAAAAAGTTCAGCAAAAGGCATTGCATCTCTATGATATCCTTAATTGAATACAGTTTCAGAGGGAAGAGAGAGGGTGAAATGCAGGAAAGTGTTAAAGGAAGTAAAAGAATCTAGAAGGTCCAGTGATCGATATTCCCTCGATAAGACTGCACCTAATTAAACTAAAGGGGTTTGCGACTGAAAGTCTGAGATTCTCTAAGGGGTTTGGAATCAATCTGGATGTCTGCTATACTTCTAGGGAAACATCGAAGTATCACCGGATTAGCTTTGCAAAGGTATGTGGTTTCTAAAGGAGTGATTACACTGTTTTGCTTAGGGACAAGCAAAAAGCTAAGTCTAGGGGAGTTGATATATCATGGTTTTTACCCGGTTTAAGCCATGATATAAGTACATTATCTAGAGTCTTTGTGGTGTTTTGTGTTGGTTTTAGAGTCTTTATAGGTACATGGACGATTGGAGCAGAAAAGATGTTTACTGGAGCTTTTGGAGCATTGCGGAACGAAGTGGCGAAGATCGAAGAGAAGAATCAAAATCTGAAGATGGTGTCGATCGACACCACCATCAGTGTCGATCGACACCCATGTCGACCAAGACCAAAACTTAATCAGAAGAAGTCCGTTCAAAGCCCGAAAGTTCCAGATGTTTACTTTTAGGTTTCCAGTCGGTTTTGTACCTCTATATATACATTTTCCAAGCCATTGTTTAGGCTTATGCTTTATTCTACTTAACTCTTAGAGATATCTTTTAATAAAAAACATGTTTTCAACATTCGATATGTCGGAGTAGTTTCCTTGTTAGGTTTAGGGATTTTCAAGGGTTGTTGATGATTTGCTAGATCTGATCATAATTGCTTAGGATTAATATCATTAGAAGTTCTTCATCTTAACTTGTTCTTATTGCTGATTTTAGCCTCGTGAACTGAAATCTGATCTTAGGGTAATTAATAGAAACGACAGTTTTATTGATTCCTTGAACTAGTTTTTGATGAGCAAAATTCCTATTCGCAAAGGAATTTGGCTTAGGGTTTTGTGAACAATTGAACCTGAAATTAATGCTTGTTTAGATTCATAGGATTCACAAAGGAATTTGGTTTTCTTGGATTTATTCATAGATAATATTCGCAGCGGAAGCTGGTTTGTTTTACTTTCGAGTTCATGTTTAGGAACTGAGCTTCATAAATCCTAACTTTAATTGATCATCTGCATATCTGATTCACCTGAGATTTCCCTGTGCCTGACTCTCTTTTAATTGATTTTCACAACCGTTTTATTTACTGCTTTGATTTACTTGCATTCTCTTCATTCTGCTTAGCATAATCTGAACTTATTAATCTATTGTGTTTCATTGATTCCCTGTGGATTTCGATACTTAAAGTACTGCATTGATCTCTTAATTTGATAGAGTAGCTCTTAGGTTTATTTGAGCATATCAGCAGACCTTGAATTCTCGGCGCTCCGATCGAAGTTGCGAAATCCAAAGATGTTGGAATTATTCGAGCTGCGGGTCATATGTACATACCCGCTCTTCTGTCGCGAACTCAATCCACCATTTTGAGAACTCGTAGCTCCTGGTTGATCTTCTCCTCCTTTGTTGTCTTCTAAAATAGCATCTCCAACATCGTCTTCATGCCAGTAAGAAACTTCGGGGTCACCGCTGCGACTTTCCTGGCTGGAATTTCAAGAACAATTGTCGTGTTCCCGGTTCCACCTTGTTCGTTTCTAGATCCGTCGCTAGTGTTGTTGATGATGGGTTGTTCATTGTTGTCTCCGAGCATCTTTGCTTACATAGCTTGCACGGTAGTCCTTATGTGTTAGAAAATCTTCTGAGTTCCCTTAGTCGGCACCAAATTGTAGGAGTCATAACTTGCACAATTATATTTGTAGGGCTTTGAGAGGAGATGTGAGAATTCTTGGTAAACCACAATGCAGAAAGGTGTAAAAATTGTTTCATTGCTCTAAAAAAAAATTATGATCTCATTGCTCGGTGAATACAATGAGCTATATATAGCTTTTTAATCTAGGTTAAGTAATAGATTTGGGTCTGGTCCATTAAATAATCTAATAGCTTTTAGGTTCATATTATTATAAGTTCATTTTATATATGAGCTAAAGATCATTATTGGCCTAACTTTAGATTCGGCTTTTACAAGCTTGCTCATGATTTCTTCATGTTTTTGCAGAATCGTTCTTTTTATTACATCGATCTCATAGGGATGGAATCCGACCCCTACACCCTTACACTTCATTTCATTACCACAAACTCATAAACTTCAATACCAAACCAAATACAAGAAACAAAACAAGAAAACAACTAACAACAAAACAAATCATCACCTTAACCGTACCTAGTTTAGTACAAGATAAGAATTGCATCAAACGACTAACTTACTATATCTTATCATAACCATTCACACAATTACAACAACAATCATGATCTTCTTTGCTCTGCTTAAAAAACTTCCATCCTTTCAAATATTTCCTTCTCAAGCTTCATTTGAACTTTTTCAAAGACGATTTTCTCTGTTTCTTTTTCTTTTGCTAAAATCTCCTTAACCTCTTCTTCAAGCCTTGTGTTGTTTAATTGCAGAGCCTCAATCTTCTTTAAATGCACCTTACCAACCCACTTAAATGTGTGGTCATCATTCTTAAGCTACAAATAATTTAAGAAACTTGAATCTTAAGAAATTATGACAAACCAAACAACAATCAATCTTACCTTTTGAGCTGCAGCATAACCACATCGGTAGTAACGCGTATAAGGATTTTCATCCGATTTCGAGATCAAAGCCCATCATCTATTAGGGACTCTGAAAACTTTACCTCTTCCTCTTGGACAGGAAGGAAAGGCCGAAGATGAAGATCTATTATCATTGCTCATCCTATTACTTGATAATTTTATCGAATTTTGTAATTCGAAAATTAAGGTTTTTATGATTTTGGGGATTTTTATTTTGGGATTTATGACCGTTAAAATATAAGGAGTTGGTTCGGGTTGTTACTTGGTCGGATATTTTTAAAAGGGATTGGATTGTGTGGTTCGGTTAAATAACAGTTTTCTGGGTTTGGTATTGGTTCAACAACGAAACCAATACAAATTTTATCGGATAGAGAAATAGACATTTAACACAGATTTGGTGGGGAAATAGACATGAAACTTTGGTCTGAGGAAGATCTCTGCGGATGTCAAAGTTTCATGGAGATATATTTTTATGTCAAAGTTATCATAGGGAAATAGACAGTTCGCAGCATAAGTTACACAGTGGACAGAGAGGATCAATTATTATCACCCAGCTTAACAGCTTATCATGAGTAGGACACTGATCTAGAACAAACACCCAAGTGAAGAAGCTATGTTGAGGGATACCTCTACTATTCCATACGATTTTCTTCTAAGAAGGTGGACTCTATAATCAATGCAATTGATGGGTTTGTGCGTAATAGAGCATCCAATATAGGCGGCTCCAACCCTGTCGTGGCTTCTCTGATGCTTCAATTTTGGTTTGTGACATAAAACCTTCGGGGATTGTCGTATCCATCACCGACGATACTTCACTGGACCATCATCTCATTGTCTCTTGACTAATTGGTTCTTAGGTTCCTTTTCAATTGGGTTTCTGATTTGGGCTACATTACAAAAATTAATGGGCAAGCATAAACACTAAATTCTGGGCTGGACTTGTAATTTATTTTTTCCTACAATTTTAATTTGAAAATTTTTAGCAAAAAAGAAAAAAAATAACTCTAGAATTACTGAGGTAAAAATACAACAAAATATAGAGTAAGAACCGGATAAACTACAAATTTATTACCATTGAAAACCCATTTATAATACCCCAAATCATTAAACCAAACCTGTCACTCTCTAATCCACGATTTATTTTCGAGTATCGATGATGAATTGCATCAAGCTCTTGATCATCCTAGTGGCTACAACTCCAGTGTTAATAAGAGCAAAGAGAGTGCAGTGCGACTCGGAGATTTGCATCGACGGTGAAGAAGAGGAGATGAGAACAATGCCATGATTTGATTTGCTATAATGCTTTGAAGAAGAATAAAGTACCTAGTAAACGAGGTTGTTCCAATTATGGTTGTGGACCTGGCAAAAAGGCTAATACATACAAACGAGGTTGTAGTGTCATTACACATTGTTACCCGTTCGCATGTTAAAATATATAGTGATACTAGAGATTGCCCATGGGTCTCGTAGATTTAAATATTAACTTGTTAAATTATGCAATGATTTATAATTTATTGATTATTTTTGTATTTAATATTACAAAACAATTTGTGTTATGATAAGTTAGAAGACTAAACATTTATAACAAGTTGTTGAACATTCTAGAAAAAGAAATAGATTATTCATTAATAAAATTTACACTGTACGGAAGACGTCTTCTTTTATACAAATTCGCAACATGTATTGCCTTCATCAATATTTACTATGATTCCCTAAAGAAACGATTGGTCATGTTTTTTCTTGCATCAAACACGTTTGTAAAAAAAAAAATTTATTGATTAGACAAGTTATAGTATGGTTTCCTTGTACCGAAACATCTCAACAGTAATGCTAAAATGCATCTTGTTTTATTTTGTTAGAACCTTAAAATAATTAATTATCCCATTTTTTAGGTGTTATTTTTTTCACAATGATTGGTATTATTAAGTTTTTATGGATTCACAATTTGTGGTGAAGTAAATATTTTAATTTAAAAGTCTTGATTAGGAGCGCTAAATTTCTACAATACCATAATAAAATATGCAATAATTTCTACCTTCGAAAAATAAGATATTACCTAAATTTGGTGTTTATAATAAATAATAATATATGTTAGAAGACTAAGCATTTGTAATAAATCATTAGACATAAAAAATAATCTCAACAAAGATGTTGAAATGTATAAATTTCTTTAATGAAGATAACTTGATGTGAATTTTTTAATTTAAATTAATAGTATCATCACACTTTTATTTTAAAGAAACAATTCAGAAATCACAAAATTAAGGGGTTAAATGTCAAAACAGAAAATTATAAGGTTGCAAATAAAAAAAGTGACTCATGTCATCCTCTCTTAACTTTGCTTTTGGGAAACCATAAAATATTATATACTGGAATATGACTCGCGCGATGCGCGAGTTTTGTTTGAAAATTTTATTAGACTTAGAGACACAGAATATGGTTTATCTTATTATTTATATTTTACAAAAACAACCAATTTTTTCTTTTTTCATCCAAACATTATTTAAATAAAACTCTTCCAATTGGTTACCCAATGATACACGCCTTGGTCAGCAAGGAAGATCTATGATCGTGGGTGGTGTTGTGTGCAAGTCAAGGGAGAAACTCTCCTAATCAGAACACGGAGATGGGGAAGTGAATTGGACCACACAAGGGATGATGAGACTTGTGATACACCAAGGTTCTTCTAGCCTTGAAGGCGATTCAAGGGAGAAGAGTTTTGAATTGCTAAGCTAAGAGCGTAACTAGGTTTTTGTTCTTAAACGTGTCTCCTTTTCATTAAGAGATGGCTAAGGCTTTTATAATGACCTCAGCTTACAACAAAAGCCCTAAAGCAAAACAACAAGTAGTTCGAAATAAAACAACAAGAAGTTTAAAACTGAAACAAAAACAGCAAGTAGTTTTAAACTAAAAGAGCAAAATAATGCTAAGTATAGAAAGAATGTGGCGTGATGGTCTTCTTGTAGAGGCTGCAACTTCTGATTGTTCCGGGACTTGTGAAAGATGATTGGTAGAGAACAAGTCCTGGTTTGCACACTAGAGGTATTGCCTCATTAAAACCCCCTTCAGAAAACCCAGTGGGACAAAACCGAAGGTAGGAAAAAGAGTACAATTCTCTAGCATGACTTTGTGTGTCTTTACTCTAGAGTGATGGTAAAGACACCAGAAGTTGATGTCTTAACGTTGAGAAGCTTACAAGGTTCGTGTGAAAGGGGCTCCACTTCGTTGTTCTCACGGCTTATGGGAAAGCCATCCGGTTCTTGATCAAACACATGCTCCACTAATTGGTTGAACTTATGACCAATTGCCCTAGCCCTTTGGCGTGTTAAAGGTCCACTGGGAACTTGAGGAACGATTCCCACTTCATCCGGATCAGCTGGTGCACTTGAATGGTTGATGTCCTCATCATTCTCTCCCTCTTCAGAAGGTTTTGTCCTCAAAACTGGATCATCTCCTGCATTGAAACGTTCCAAATCAGCAACATTGAAGGTAGAAGATACATTAAACTCACCTGGAAGCTCCAATTGGTATGCATTGTCATTGATTTTCTTCAAGACTCTGAATGGACCATCTCCTCGTGGGGCAAGTTTATTTTTCCTCTTCTGTGGGAACTTTTCTGTTCTCATGTGTAACCAGACCCAATCCCCCTCATTGAAGCTAACGTGCTTCCTCCCCTTGTTTGCTTGCCTTGCATACGCTTATGTTCTTTTTTCTATGTTCTCCTTAGCTTTCTGATGTAGCTTTTTGATGAACTCCGCTTTAGCCTCCCCTTCTAGGCTTACCATCTCGGCTGGTGGTAAGGGTGTAAGGTCCAGCGGCGAATGTGGATTGAAACCATAATTAACTTCGAATGGAGACAGCTTCGTTGCTGAATGTGTAGTTCTATTGTAAGCAAATTCCACAAAAGGTATGCACTCCAACCATGTCTTCAAGTTCCTCCCAATGGTGGCTCGCAACAATGTTGATAATGTCCTATTAACCACCTCAGTTTGCCCATCAGTTTGAGGGTGGCATGTCGTGGAGAACACAAGCTTGGTTCCTAGTTTTTTCCATAATGCTCTCCAGAAGTGGCTCAGGAATTTTGTGTCTCGGTCTGACACGATTGTTCTTGGGATTCCATGAAGCCTCACTACTTCTTTGAAGAACAAGTCAGCGGTTTGAGTAGCATCATTTGTCTTAGCACAAGGTATGAAGTGTGCCATCTTAGAGAACCTGTCTACTACAACAAAGATGGAGTCTTTGTGGTTTATCTTAGGCAAGCCTAGCACAAAGTCCATAGATATATCAGTCCAAGGAGTAGTAGGAATAGGAAGAGGCATATACAAACCGTGTGGGTGAGACTTGGACTTGGCTCTTTTGCAAACTAAGCACCGAGCACAATGGGCTTCAACATCTCTCCTTTGATGAGGCCAATAGAAGTGCTCTTTCAGCATGCTCAATGTCTTGTCAACTCCAAAGTGACCCATTAGTCCCCTTCCATGTGCTTCCCTTAAGAGTAAGTCTCGGATGGATCCTCTTGGTATGCAAAGTCTCTTCTCTTTGAACAGAAATCCATCAAATAAGAAGAACTTCTTGTAGGGGGCTTTTCCATGCTCTTTGTAACTTTCCTTAAAATCCTCATCTTCTGCATACAGTTCCTTGAGCAATTCGAATCCTAGCACCTTAGACTCCATGATTGAAATGAGGTTGTATCTCCTTGACAATGCATCAGCTACAATATTCTCCTTTCCTTTCTTGTACTTGATAACATATGGGAATGTTTTAATGAATTCCAGCCACCGTGCATGCCTTCTTTTCAATTTGGTTTGTCCTTTGAGATGTTGCAAAGTCTGATGGTCTGTATGGATAACACATTCCCTAGCAAGAAAGTAATGTTGCCATGTTTCCATCGCCCTCACCAAGGCATAAAGCTCCTTGTCATAAGTAGGATAGTTCAATGATGCTCCACTTAGCTTCTCACTAAAGTATGCCACAGGCCTCCCTCCTTGTGTCAACACTGCTCCTATTCCAATGCCTGATGCGTCACACTCCACCTCAAATGTTTTGTTGAAGTCCGGCAATGATAGTACAGGGGCATGTGTTAGTCTTTCTTTTAGGAGTTGAAAAGCTTGCTCTTGATCTTCTCCCCACTTAAACTCTTGGTTCTTTTTAATCACAGAAGTCAGAGGGGCTGCAATGCTGCTGAAGTCTCTAACAAAACGGCGATAGAAGCTAGCTAGTCCATGGAAGCTCCGAACTAAACTGATGCTTGTTGGCGTAGGCCATTCCTTGATAGCCTTAATCTTGTCTTCATCAACCTGTAACCCCTGTGCACTCACAACAAAACCTAGGAAAACAACTTTGTTAGTGCAGAATGTGCACTTCTTGAAGTTAGCATACAACTTCTCCTTCTGAAGTGTCTGTATTACTAACTCAAGATGTGACACATGGTCAGAATAAGAAGAGCTGTAAATAAGTATATCATCAAAGTACACAACTACAAACTTACTGATGTATGGTCTAAGAACATGGTTCATTAGACGCATAAAGGTGCTTGGGGCGTTGGACAACCCAAATGGCATGACTAGCCACTCATATAACCCCTGCTTGGTCTTGAATGCGGTTTTCCATTCATCTCCCTCACGTATCCTGACTTGATGGTAGCCGCTCTTTAGATCAATTTTTGAGAAGATGGTGGCGCCACTGAGCTCATCAAGCATGTCGTCTAATCTGGGGATGGGATGCCTATACTTGATGGTAATGTTGTTGATAGCTCGACAGTCTACACACATCCTCCAGCTTCCATCTTTCTTTGGCACAAGTATAACCGGAACTGCACATGGGCTGAGGCTCTCTCTCACGTATCCTTGAGCCATCAACTCTCTGATCTGGCGTTCAAGTTCCTTGGCTTCCTCAGGATTGACTCTATATGCGGCTCTATTGGGCAGTGGTGCTCCTGGAATGAAGTCAATGTTGTGCTCTATCCCTCTTACAGGAGGTAATCCAGGCGGTAGCTCTTTAGGAAATACATCAGCATATGCTTCCAGCAATGCATTCACCTCTGATGGTAGCTTGATCTTTGCCTTATCTGCACTCAAAAGCTCTTTAAACATCAGTAGAATAACATTACCATGCTTACCAATGGCCTTGCGGATAGCACTAGAATTGACAAGGAAGTTCTCCTTTCGTTTTCTCCCATCCTTGGCCAATTTCGTTTGCATCTCTCTCACTTGTTGAGGTGATAGTGGTCCTAAGTTGTACCTGCGCTTTTCATACACAAAAGAGTAGAGATTAGTCTGCCCATTGTGTGTGGTTTCCCTATCAAACTGCCATGGGCGTCCCAATAAGAGATGGCCAGCTTGCATTGGGACCACATCACATATCACTTGGTCATTGTATCGGCCTATGCTGAATGAAACATTTACTTGATCGGATATGTACAATTCAGCCGTGTCATTGAGCCACCTCAACTTGTAAGGATGAGGGTGTTTAGTTCTCTCAAGACCAAGTTTATCTACCATATAAGTACTAGCAACATTAGTACAAGATCCTCCATCAATGATTAGAGAACATACCTTTCCCTGAATGGTGCACCGAGTATGGAAGATGTTTTCTCTTTGTGCAACCTCTTCAGAACCTACCATTGTATTAAGGACTCGCCTTATCATAAGGAGCTCTCCAGAGTCTGGGTACTCTATGTCCTCGTTTTCATCAGGCTTGATTGGTTCGTCCTCTCCTTCATCTTGAGACTCGTAATCTCCAGCTGGTGTGAGGATCATGATTCGCTGATTAGGACATTCTCTAGCCATGTGTCCTCTTCCGTTGCACTTGAAACATAGGATATCTCGGCTCCTTTGAGGCTGATTGCCTTGCGTGACATTGTGGGAAGCACTAGGGCCGGTTCTTGGTGCTTTGGTGAAGTCGTTTGCTTTGCTCTTGAGCCGGTTGTCTCCTTGTGCTCCACTGCTCCTCTCGGTTGGCTTGAATGTGGGATTCCAGATGGCTTTAGGCCGTGCACTGCTTGTTGCTTTGCGCTTGTTTTGTTGCTCAATCTGAATTGCAAGGTGCAACAACTCTCCAAGATCATGGTAGGTCTTTCTCTCTACCTTCCTAGCAACTCTTTCTTGCAATCCATCCACGAATTGTGCCATGAGACTCTCCAGAGAGTCCTCTACTTCCAGCCGGTTTCTCAAGTGTTCAAACTCCTCATAAGACTCCTCCACACTCTTGTTACCTTGGGTCAGACGCCTAAAACGTTTTTGCAAATCACGGTGGAAATGTGGTGGCACATAGCGTCGTCTCATAACATATTTGAGCTCCTCCCAAGTTACTATAGTCCCATAACGATTCCTTCTCCTCTCTGACACTTCTCTGTCCCACCAAGTAAGAGCATGATCGGTGAATTGGGCTGTAGCTAGAGCTACTCTCCTTGGGTCAGCATATCTGTAGTACTCAAAAATATGCTCTATTCTTCTTTCCCAATCAAGATAAGCCTCTGGATCCACTCTGCCAGCAAACATCGGAGGGTTTAGCTTCACGTCAGGTGCTTGTTGAGGCGGTGGTGGTGGTGGTGGAGCTTGATAAGGGGGCGTTTGGTCTGGTTGCCCTCCTCCTTGTCTAGCAGGTTGCTCCAATCGGTCCATCCTAGCCGCTAGGTTAGTGAGCTGACCATTGATGGCTGCTAGCATCTGTATCATTGCATTATTGGCGTCCCCTTGCTCAGAATCACCAGACATGTTGTACCTTGCAAAAGAAAATAAAACACAAACAAGGAAAAGGGTGAGATTGATCAAGTTTCCTTTTCTCTTTTGCACCAAATCAGATTCTGCAAGGAATGTAATTTTTCCTTTTCTTCTTGATTCCAGTTCAATCAACAATTACTAGGGCGTTCAAGAAACAATCTAAAGATGATAAACAATCCACAGCAACTAGAATCACAAACCCTAATAGTAAATAGAATTCGCAAACACAAACCCTAACTAGATCGTTTCCTTTTTTTTTTTTTTTTTTGATTAACAGAACGAAATTGCAAACAATATAATGAAAGAGATAGGTTTAGACACTCCCTTAGACGGTAGATCCTTCAGCTCTGATACCAAAAGATGATACACGCCTTGGTCAGCAAGGAAGATCTATGATCGTGGGTGGTGTTGTGTGCAAGTCAAGAGGGAAACTCTCCTAATCAGAACACGGAGATGGGGAAGTGAATTGGACCACACAAGGGATGATGAGACTTGTGATACACCAAGGTTCTTCTAGCCTTGAAGGCGATTCAAGGGAGAAGAGTTCTGAATTGCTAAGCTAAGAGCGTAACTAGGTTTTTGTTCTTAAACGTGTCTCCTTTTCATTTAGAGATGGCTAAGGCTTTTATAATGACCTCAGCTTACAACAAAAGCCCTAAATCAAAACAACAAGTAGTTCGAAATAAAACAACAAGAAGTTTAAAACTGAAACAAAAACAGCAAGTAGTTTTAAACTAAAAGAGCAAAATAATGCTAAGTATAGAAAGAATGTGGCGTGATGGTCTTCTTGTAGAGGCTGCAACTTCTGATTGTTCTAGGACTTGTGAAAGATGATTGGTAGAGAACAAGTCCTGGTTTGCACACTAGAGGTATTGCCTCATTAAAACCCCCTTCGGAAAACCCAGTGGGACAAAACCGAAGGTAGGAAAAAGAGTACAATTCTCTAGCATGACTTTGTGTGTCTTTACTCTAGAGTGATGGTAAAGACACCAGAAGTTGATGTCTTAACGTTGAGAAGCTTACAAGGTTCGTGTGAAAGGGGCTCCACTTCGTTGTTCTCACGGCTTATGGGAAAGCCATCCGGTTCTTGATCAAACACATGCTCCACTAATTGGTTGAACTTATGACCAATTGCCCTAGCCCTTTGGCGTGTTAAAGGTCCACTGGGAACTTGAGGAACGATTCCCACTTCATCCGGATCAGCTGGTGCACTTGAATGGTTGATGTCCTCATCACCCAAACTGGAGACAAGTTATTTACATAAGAAAAAAAAACATGTAATCTAGCTGCCCGGGCTAATGAATCCGCCTTAACATTTGAGAAGCGGGGGATCAACAATAGGGAGAAATTAGGGAATTTTGCACGGAGGTCTTCATATCTGCTTGCAAGGATAGCGAGCGCGGGCCAATCCTCTGATGATTGGGAGAACTTTAGAAGATCAGCACAATCTGTCTCAAACCTCTGACATGGCACATTGTTCTCTAATATGCTGCTCATAGCCCAGATGAGCGCTTCTATTTCTGAATGAAGTGTTGACCGCACCCGTCTGATCCCCTTCGCCCCCTAGTAATACTGCTTGAGATCCTTGATGACAAAACCACTCAATGCCCGTTGTGCTATCCTTCCATGAACCATCCACCTTACATCAAAATGCCCCTGAACCCTCTAATGGATCTTGTGTCACCGAAGGATGAGGCTGTGGTTGGGCTTCGTTCCAAACTTTACACTCATTAATTGCTTGATTATGTATGGTTCCATATCAATTCCTTGAAAAACTTTTTTGTTTCCAGACTTCCATAAAAACCATGCTATCCATGGAAACAACTCATGATCTCCGGTCAACTCCCGTCTCTTTGGACACCGCCAAAAGAGAAAATCCATATTTGCATAAACTGGTAGATAAGGAAAATTATCGGTAGCCGTATTAAAAGAGGCTAAGTCCCACGTGTTCTGAGATACTGAGCATTCGAAAATAGCATGATTAACCGACTCTTTGTCTCCACCACATCTTTGACAGATTGTTGCACAATCAATACCTCTTTGACGCAAACGCGTTGTTACCGCCGTGGAACCAGTTAAAATTTGCCACAAGAAATGGTGGATATTTGGTGGACATAGAATGCGCCACACATGTGCTAACAAATGCGTAGTACTTGGTTCCCTTAGTACTGCCTCCAATTCCTTTTCTTGGATCCTTTTAGCCACCTGGTAGCCTGACTTAACCGTATAATTTCTTGATATTGTTAAATGCCAAATCCAATGATCCTTCATATATCTCGGGCTAATCTCTAATCCTCTTATCTTCGTTATATCGTCATGATCTATAAATTCATGAAGTATCGGCAAATGCCAATCCATCGATAAATGGTTAATTAAGTGATTAACCATAAGATTAGGATGCCAGATTCTGCCACGTCCCCTCGCAGGACGGGAAAAAGTGTCTGAAATCCAATGATCTTTCCATACTGAAATTCTATGACCAGATCCTAAACACTTGCACCTTCCCTGGAGAAGTAACTCGCTAGCCAAAAAATAAGCTCCTCCACCCGAAAGATGGGGATCGATGCTTTTTAGCCATAAGTGGGTGACAGTCTCTAAATACCTTCCTTTCATCACTCTGGCTACCATCGAATTAGAAAACTTATACATCCTCCATAATTGCTTGCCTAACAGTGCTAAATTAAAAATCTATAACGACCGAAAGCCCAGACCTCCCTCCTCTTTAGGCAAACAAAGTTTGTCCCATGCAACCCAGTGTAAGCCACGGTTGGCACCGCTAGAGCTCCACCAAAAATTTGCTACGGCACTCGTTAACTTGGAAGTTAACGTCTGTGGTAGTTGAAAACAACCAATTTTTTGTAAACAAAAAAACAATCATTGACTTGAAATTAAATTAGTTGCTTCCGTTATCTATATTGCATGTACATAAAAATATAAAGTGATTTTCAACAATTTCAATATTGATGGTTACTATTTGAAAATAAATATATTTATTTACGATTTTGTTACTACATAAATTTGACAACTAAATAAATTATGTTATCTAAATTACTGATTAAAACTTTATAGTAAAATAATTATTTATTATACAACTTTTGTCTATATTATAATTACTTATCATCTTTTTTTCTTCTTTAATTTTTTTTTGTATTTACATATATAAAGAGTTAGTTTTTATTTTTTGACGTACTTTTTTAGCTATAAATATGTGTTTTTAATTGAAAAATGTTATGTTGGATTGTTATTTAATTTATTTAAGATATTGTAGTTACCGTATTAGTAGTATTAATTTTAGTAATTAATTACATTTGATTAAAAAATTAATTAATTAATTAATTATATAAAAATTAGATGACACATGTCATTTTCGCATAACATTTTGGTTTGTGTAAACATGAAAGTATTATATAGATAATATATCTATATATATATATATATATATATCATGCTTTTTTTTTTGTTTATCGTACGTAGATTATATTGATGTTACCATGAGAGAATGTTATTATAGTGAGATCTTAGTACTTTAAAGATTTGAAATTGTGAATGTTTAAAGAAGCAAATCATCTCTTTTTCTGGGGATAAACTATAGGAATTTTGGACTTTTGGCTAATAATCTCTTTAATAACCAATGTCAGATATTAAGTATTCTGTGGAGATCGAACACACGGCACTACCCGCTCGCTCTTCCACAAATTAGTTAAGAAGGCTTCGATGACGCCAGATAATAGTTATTCTTAAATCTATTAATATCAAATAGTGTAATGTGAAAGAATCATGCTTATGTTGTTGAAGTAATCCTTTATTAAGTTCCTAATGCTCTGTCGAAAAAGATAATACTTGCACGTCTACTCACTTTGTAGTTTTCTCCATTTTTCTTCTCTAACCTAACAGGTTTATTTCTCTTATCAACTTTTTAAGAAACTTCAAAGTTGTCAAGGATATCCCCTGATTATTTTATTTTTTAAAAATTATAGGTTGAACTATCTAAAAATGCGTATCTTATGATGTCAATTGGCGTTTGGTGTTAAATCCATTGAATACCAATGAAATTTATATTTTGTCTATGTATGCTTACTCGATATTATTCACGTTTTGTTCATTTGCCAAATAAAAAAGATTTAACTAATTCTTGCAACATCTCGTGTTGACTTAGAGAAGAGCCACCACATGACTCATGAAAATCATCCATCTTCACCTAACTATGAAAATTTAATTTTATCTCAATCAAAATCAAGCTTTGTATACAGTAATGGTTCAAAAAGTAGGCCCTGTTTGGGCACACACAAAATCATTGATAAGATAAGTAATGGGAAACTCATTTCACTTTCCCCCTAACTTAGTTATCGAATATTGGTAGTCTATATATATAGGTAAAATCACACGACCGCTACGGCAGCCGGACGACCCATTCCGGTAGACAAATTATCAAATAGACCATACTTTAACATGGAAACCCTCTGGTCTTCCTTTGGCTCGGTCTCGATCTCCGACACCAGCGTCACGGATTTTCTCTCGCAAGTGCTGAGCCACTTAGCTTGCATGTACTTGTGTTTTCTCCAAGGGCCCATATGCACTTTCTTGTCTTTCATACACTTTTTCGCCGCGGTGCACAATATCTTTATCAATGATCTTAGCCTTTCTGCTTTTCCGACGTACACTTCCGGCAAAATTCCGATGAGTCCCTTGTACTCTTCACTGCCTCTCGCCATCTCAAACTCTGCTCTAAAAGATAGCTCGATCACTACCCGGATCTCACCTTTCTTAGATCCGGATCTGTCCATGATCTCTAGATATTCATGTTCACCTAATGTTTTCAATAATACACATATCGTGTTTAGTCCAACTATAAAATAATTAATTAATGACAAGTTGCCTGATCGATGATGATACACAAAAATAAGCAAAAACGTTTTACAGATATATTTTTAGAATATTTAAGAAAATTCCGTTGACGTCGTTTATTGGCTTTGGAAAGTTTCAAAACATGTCTACATTCAAACGAATCTTCTACTATTTTAAAATAAATTTAAAAATCCTAAATCGAACACAAATCACCTTAGTTTATTAATCAAGTCACTTAAAATTTTGAAAATTTGAGGATTTATAGATAATTCGAGTAAAATGAGTAAATTTATTAGTTTGTTAGTAAATTTATAGATCATTGGAGTAAAAAGGGTTTTAGTTTGTTGTACCTGCAGGGATCTCATGAGAACTTCTCCACTTGGATTTGGAGATGCCGCAATCATAACCGGCGTCACGTAGACGGCGAGATACATTGCCGCGTAAACAACTACGACAACCGCCGATTACGGGTCTCCGGCAAACACATTGAAAACCCATTGATCTCACTTCTTTCAAAGCTTCTTTTGTTGCTTGTCGAATCTTTGTTTCACTTGAACTTGTCCTATACAGTGTCGCCTACACATTTCAGATATTGGTTCAAAAACAAAATTTAATGAGACCCCACAAGAAAACACCAAATTCGGCACTTTTATCAAATAAGAGACGAAAATAGTTTATCAATATGAAAATTACCTGGAGAAGTTGTTCTTGTTCCTGCCAAAATGTCCTGTTCTCTTCGGAATTGGAACCGGCTGCTTCGTTTTCATCATCGGATTCGTCACCGGCGAAGTTACCAGAGTCAGGGTAATCCTCCGGTGACTGGCTTCCTTCGTCTAGGAAACCAAATAGAACATCGTCGGAGCTAGCCATGCCATCGAGGAATTTCATGATGTCATCGGAATTTTGCCGATCCATTGATTTAAGGAAGAGAGAGAGAGAGAGAGAGAGAGAGAGAGAGAGAGAGAGAGAGAGAGATGAGAAATGTTTTATTTTGTTTCTCGTTTTTTCTTGGGTTGTAGAAAAATAGAATTAAACATAAAGGGTATATATAGTAAGAGATTTGATGAAGGCTTCGTTGGACCCGGATAAGTGTTGGGATCTGAGAGAGAAGGGACCCACCTGAAGGGTGGGAGAAAACTGATACAAGGCGCCGCGAACAAGTGTTTCGATGCTCTGTTTGGAGTTTGGAAGAAGATGACGTGTCAGAATATGATTGCATATTGAGTCAGATCTGATGGCTTAAGACAGCTAGTTCTTGTGTCAGCATAGCCAATCAGGAGAACCGCGCATCGCAGATTCGGATATACTCGACACTATTCTAATGTTTCTTTGTTTTATTAAATTAGTACGATAATTATAGTTAGATGTTTCGATATACTATTTTCTTAAACTCTCAATTTGGAGTACGATTAAACTAACTACAAAAGCGTGTCGAGTTATGTTTTCCAAATAATTCTAACGATTGTTTTTTTAATCATAGTGTTTTACTCTCTTTTTTTTTTTTAATGTTTTTATCTCCTTCCTACATGCATTATCAACTTGCTAAGTTGCTAACACGTTTTAAGAAATTACTATTCAAATATATCCATCCCAAAAGTTTCACCAAAAATTCAAGAACGGTACATGTGTTATGAAATAACAGATTTATTTTTATTAATGATTACACTTATAATAAGAAACTAAAGTTTTGCTCCTTGACATATAGGTTATTTTGTATCCATCGTCTACAGTATTAGAAACTTTCTCCGGTAAACTAGAACCCTATAATGGAGTACATATTTTATTGCAATCCGATTTTTAGAAAGTGTTAGGGCTGGGCAAAAAATCCGTTAAAACTGATTCGATCCGCGATTTGTTTTGATCCGAACCGAAAAAATCGAATATCCGCAATGTTTCGAAGCAAAGCAAATACTAAAATAGGCGATCCGTCAAACACAAAGCAAATCACAAATAGTATTTTTTAAAAGACCATTATCCGATCCGATCCGATCTAAATATATATATACAAATACATATGTCATTTATATAAAGTAACGTATAAGTCTAATGTGTATGATTAGGTTTTATTGTTAACCTATTTATTTTCACTAAATATTTAATTTTTATGATGATTAAATTACAAAAAATAAAAAAAAATTGCGGATATTTTATTTTTCACGGATCGAATCGGATATCCGCGGAAAGCAAAAAAAATTCGAATATCCGAATTTCCGAATATCCAAAATTTTACGGATCGGATCAGATCGGAAAATCAAATATCCATTAAACACGGATCGGATCACGAATACATGTATTTTCTCGGATATTTGCTTCGTGCGCAGGGCTAGAAAGTGTATTGATAAGCAATTGCTAGAATCATCCTGATCTTGGAAATGGGGACCCACGTGCCAAAAATCTGACGCGGACAAAGACATCTACGTGGAGGATAGCCATACACATGTCTTATTTGTACTAAACGCCTTATCCTGGTTACTTTCATGGGGGCCTCCTTGTCCTGCCACCCTAAATAATTTAGTTAGAGGAAATTAGCTGAAAGTTAGAACTTCCATTGGAAATATGCCGGAAACAAAAAAAAAAAATCCCAAATAATGTCTAAAAGGTTCCGGTTTTTTTTTTTTTTTTTTGTCGACATGATTTTTTATTACCGAGAGAGGGAGATTACAACTGATTACAACTTAGAAGAATAGTTAAAATTAGTGTTCTAAATCACGGTTTATACGGCCGTATATACACTGTATTTAAATTATGCAATGAAGGATTATACTATTTTTTGTTATACAATTAAAAATACGATTTGAATTATACGGTCGTTTATATGGCAATAATACGGCCGTTTATATGGTTAAATGGTTGTTATACGGCCGTATTAACATTATGTGTTTTTTTAATAACATTTTGAGAAAACTATCATTTTGGGCTTCTTTTTAATCTTTTTTTTTTAGTATTAACAATTTGAGGTGATCAATATGTTAAATGGTTATAATTATTTTTTGTATATTTTTTTTAATTATATCTAATATATTTTTTATGATTATAACTTTTAAAAGTAAATTGTATTAATTATAAATGAGGATTTTATTTAGTATATATTAATAATGAGTTAGTAGGTTACAATATAAATATTATATTTATTCACCGTATATACTCCACGTTAACGTCCGTATATACGTTCATACGCTATACGGTGGTCGACCGTACGGCTAGCGTATAGCGTATTTTAGAACAATGGTTAAAATTAATAACAACTAAATGGACAGAGGCATGTGCACCACGTGGCTATACACGTGCGATCTTCTAGGTTGAACAAAAAGCTTCAAGTCTTCACCAGTCGCAACTATTGCAAATTTTCGACGACGGAAGATACCACCACTGGATGAGAACCTGAACTATCTTCAATTATCCTCTCCAAATTCTCCGTAATAAATCCCAAAGACAACCAAATCCGACTTAGCCATCAACCGAATGGAACCTGCTCTCCATCTTTAAAATTAGATTCGGACCATCCCGATTCTCATGACAAACCTCACAAAACCATCTAGATTTTTAACTGAGGATCCAAGAGGATATAATTCTTCGCCAAAAGGGAAATGGTACCCATATAATGAAGAAGAACAAAAGTATTTCCGGCAGTTTTTGGATATGCTATCATCAAATCAGATTTAGAAGGGGAAAACACTACAATTTGAACAAATCGGAAGTCGAATCCGATTGAAATCAGAAGAGAGATTTCGTCTAAACAGAAGATTTAAAACAAAAGCTTCCACCGGACACAAGTTCCGATGAACCGGAAAAACAAAAAAACCGATAAAAAATCGGAGAAGACAAACATATCATACAGAAGTAAAACACAAACTAAAACTAAAATTACACCTAAAGCCACGGCGCCAGCAAGAAACCGACGCCGGGCAAGCTTTGATCTATTACTTTTTTCTTCTGTTTTTTAGAGAGAAGGTAGAGAAGAAGAAGAAGAAGAGAGAGGACTCAAGAGAGTAGTCTAAAAGGCTCCAGTTCAGACAAACAAACTCACAAACACTTCGGTTCAGTGACAATTATATATTGTTTTCATTTTTAAACGAAAACTAAGTAAATGAAAGTAAAACCAAGGGGTTGATTGAATATTTACGGTCCAACCACGTTATCAACCCAACTTATAACCCATTCAAATCTAATTCCGGTTAAAAATCGGATTGAGTTAAATTGGAGCAAATCCAGAGCCAAACCCTACCAAAATCAAGTTTTATTTTAGTCTCCCACGATTCTCCTCCCTTAAGATATGTTACAAAAAGAAACTAGATAAACTAGAAACTAACACTCGTGAGTAAAATCTTATATTCATGAAACAATGGCGAAGATAAGATGGACAAAGGCAAAGAAGAAGAAGGAGATGCATGCTCCTCCACCGGACCCAGTTTTGCCGATAGTCGAAGAACATGCAACAGAGGAAACATGGATTATTGATGAATATTCAAAGAATGTAGAGGAAAGGATAGTAAGAGATGGAGGTTCGGAAAATGGAGAACGAGAGAAGAAGATGGTGAAGATGTCGACGAAGTAGAAGATGGTGACGAAGATCTCGACGAAGAAGATGATGGTGAAGATGTTGAGGAAGAAGAAAATGATGGGGACGAAATTGATGAAGAAGAAGATGCCGAAGAAGCAAGCGATGCTGATGAAGCAGCGATGGGGATGAAGAAGAAGAAGGTGGCGAAGAAGCAAGCGATGCTAATGAAGCAGCGATGGAGATGAAGAAGAAGATGGTGATGATGGCGAAGAAGAAGAAGAAGAAGAAGAAGAAGAAGAAGAAGAAGAAGAAGAAGAAGAAGAAGAAGAAGAAGAAGAAGAAGAAGAAGAAGTGCTTGCAATAGTAAGTACATCTATAATTTTTCAATTTGGGAAAAAAATTTGAGTCTGAAGCACAAAGTAAAACTATGTTATATAGTATATCTGACTATAGGTTACCGAGGAAGAAAGCGAACCAATGCAACCACTCGAGATGTGGTTCCCTAATAGTGAGTATGGAAAGCCTATAAAATTTGGAACTAAGTGCTATATTGAGAAAGCTATGAAGAAATTAGTTGATATACCTAAACCCGATGAGTTGGAATGGTTCACCGAACACCCGTAGTTTCGTCACTTCTTCCACATGCCGAAGGAAACAAACCACAAATCGATGAAGATGTGTTTAACATCCCGTATTCATGACTGAGGGGTCTAAGTGACAGTTAGAAATATTAGGGGACATTCGGCAGTTTAGTAAAATAGGGTTTAAATTAATTATGCGCTTTTAGGAAAAAAAACCTAATTAAGGCCCATGAGATGGTAAATGGGCCATCCATAATTTAAAGGAAGGAAACGGAAATCCTATGTTATTAAGGGGTGGCGCTGATTTAAAAGGAGAAAAGGAAGAAGGCATCCGGGCTTGGCCCATATAGTAAGGAGGTGGAGAAAAATTAGAAAAGTAAATATTCTCTTAGGGCATGCGGTGGTCTATAAATAATGGACAAAGGAGAGCTCATTATTCACAGCACCAAAAATAATTCTCTTCCTAGAGCCAAAGATAAACGCTTAGGAGCAAGAGAAAAATGAGGAGCTTGAAAAGGAAATTAGCGCAAAAGTCCCTAGGAGAACGGTTCAAAGCCAAGGTAAGGCGAGATCAATACTTAATATATTCCTTTTATCTTTTCTCCATTATAGTTTTCATGTAATAGTTTTGTAGTATGGGTAGAGTATATATGGGTCGAGAGAAACTCGGCCTGGTTAAGAAAATTGGCCGAGGGCTTGATACATGTACGTAAGTGATACGTACGGGTGTTGGATCCGTACGTATGCTTATTATGGGACAGATGGTCATTCATACGGTCGTGGTACGATGATGAACCACGATGAACAGTGGTTCATATGTATGCGATGTGACAATGTAGGAGCAGAGACTGCATCAATGCTTACCTAGAAAGCAGCTGTCCGCGGATTGGTAAGGTCTTGATAAGACATCAATATGACCTCAGTCCGAAACCAGCACAAGGTCGTAAGGATAAGCTTAAGCTTAGCCATATGCACAGTGATAGAGCACCCGATTGGATCATGGAGTTTCAGCTAAGGACTCAAAGGTACTCATGGTATATGGTCTCCAAGGACGTTCTCGAGCCGACGAAAACCTATTTTCTTGAAATCTCCCTCCTTTTTTTAGGTAATCCGGAGGTAATGGAGACTTTGTTAGTAAAGACTCATGAATTTGCCACTGAGACTCGTGCGGGACTGTATAAATTGTCCTCACATACACCGACATCCAAGTCTCCAACCTAAAATACTTTGAGCATAGATCATATATATTCATGTCGACTGCTCTATCTTCCATCTTCTCGTACACAGGAACAACGGCTATGGCATGAACATAAGGGATCCGGTCTATACCAATACCCTTTCAAGTAATACTTTTCTCCTTCAAGTCCACATTGTAGGTTTTTCCATCCTCTCCTATGACAGTAAACTCAAGCTCATAGAAATTCAATACTTGCACCTTCAATGTGCTCCCGATTTTACATCGAGGGTGCAATGCTTTCTCTACAAATAGGACCATTATGTGGGTCCTTGGTGCTTTAACCGCGGACTTCCTATATTTGTTGAACAACTCAGCAATTTTTGCAACAATAATATCTATCAAAGATAGTAAAACGTACATCCTTACTGTCTTGAAAATATTGTTCATCGATTCTTAACCGTTTGTGGTTTTAATGTTTTATCTTGCTCCTTTAAAATGACTTTTTGACCATTTGTCAACTTTTACACTCTTACCTAAATACACTGATACTTTAAAAAACCTTCTCAGAAAATCAGTATACTCCTTATTGAAATCAACTTGCATATAAATTCCGACGAGTTTCCTGATTTTTTTCCCAACATAATCTATCTTCTTTATCCAACAACAAACTTGTTTTTGTACCAGGATTCATCTTTTCTAACACTTACAATTAAGCAGTCAACTTCTTGTAACAATCATCTGGACTACCACGTACAACTGATGCAACTAGGTTTTTCCCTCTTAGGTAGTAGGATAAGACAATTTTACTTCCGCTTTCGACATAATTAGGTCCATTAGAAGTTTATGAACTAAAATTTTGAAGACACATGGATATTCTTCATGTATCACATCTGCAACCAATTGCGGAATGCCTCTTCTTTTATTGGTAGTTAAACTTGGACTTGCACGAGAGCATGAATGCATCTTCATGTATTTTAGTAATCGTCCAAAGCTCATTTGTTGAATATTGAGACATTGAAAGTCTAAAATACCAGTTACACCCATATGTGCGATATCTAACCCTGTATCTCCAAGTATTCGTGTTTAATATGTCGAATTCATAACATTCCTTAAGTGAAGCTCTCAACCATAAGTTTTGCACTTGTTCTTTTACCACAAATTGCTGCTATAACTATCCGACCGTCCCTCCCATGGGCCCTCATCCACTCTCTGGCCCGTGGGCCCACCATGTCCGACGGTTGGTGCGTAAGTCCGGGAGGCTCGGAAGTCATGTTTGCTGATCCTGAAAATCACAACGCGATCTTTTCCTGTGTTTTGACCTCACTCACACGACACTGGAAATGACTTTCCAGTAGGTCACCCATCCTGAAACTACTCCAGCTCAAGCACGCTTAACTCTGGAGTTCTCTCAAAACCTGTGATTGAAAAGATAAGTGCACTTTGGTGACATAGGTCGTCAAATCAATTCTTTTAAGCCTCTCTGCATATACCGCATATACCATATATGCCCCGAAATCGGGGTGTCACAATCATCACCACTGACAAATCGCAGCGTCCTCGTTGCGCATACCAAGATCGTTACCCCGACAATCTGAATATTCACAGATGTCAGGGTTCACTCTAATACCACTTATAACGCCCTTCCTGCCCTTCCTATGGGCCCTCGTCCACTCTCTGGCCCGTGGGCCCACCATGTCCGACGGTTGGTGCGTAAGTCCGAGAGGCTCAGAAGTCATGTTTACTGACCCTGCAAATCACAACGCGATCTTTTCCTGTGTTTTGACCTCACTCACACGACACTGGAAATGACTTTCCAGTAGGTCACCCATCCTGAAACTACTCCAGCTCAAGCACGCTTAACTCTGGAGTTCTCTCAAAACCTGTGATTGAAAAGATAAGTGCACTTTGGTGACATAGGTCGTCAAATCAATTCTTTTAAGCCTCTCTGCATATACCGCATATACCATATATGCCCCGAAATCGGGGTGTCACAATCATCACCACTGACAAATCGCAGCGTCCTCGTTGCGCATACCAAGATCGTTACCCCGACAATCTGAATATTCACAGATGTCAGGGTTCACTCTAATACCACTTATAACGCCCTTCCTGCCCTTCCTATGGGCCCTCGTCCACTCTCTGGCCCGTGGGCCCACCATGTCCGACGGTTGGTGCGTAAGTCCGAGAGGCTCAGAAGTCATGTTTACTGACCCTGCAAATCACAACGCGATCTTTTCCTGTGTTTTGACCTCACTCACACGACACTGGAAATGACTTCACATTTGGTCACCCATCCTGAAACTACTCCAGTTCAAGCACGCTTAACTCTGGAGTTCTCTCAAGACATGTGACCGAAAAGATAAGTGCACTTTGGTGATATAGGTAGCCAAATCAAATTTTTTAAGCCTCTCTGCATATACCACATATACCATATATGCCCTGAAATCGGGGTGTCACAGCTGCTATAATTTCAAACTTGTACCATCTCCTCAATTTTCTACAAACTAGTGTTCTTCATCATCATATAGAAGGTCAATAAATTCAGAGAAAATTACTCAAATCCCATGGAACTATGGTTATATGACTAGAATACCATATATCTTTCAAAAATTACTCAAATCTTTTCACACCCCTAGTAAATTACGATAAACACCCTTGATTAGTTTTTCTTAATTGAAATTATTGTTAATTAAAAAATAAATAAAAAATCCACGTCAGTGTGACCGTGGTTAGAAAAAAGGGAAGTGTCAAAGGAAAAAAAGAAAAAAACCACAAACTTTCTCAACTGTCTTCTCCGTTTAAGATTCTTTCGAAATCGACATTGTTTCTTTCCTCGTGATCGTCTTCTCTCCGCAATCGAAATCTTCTTCCCTCATACTCGTCGTCGCCGAAAATCGTCTTCTCTCGTAATCGTCTTCGAAAGGTAGGTTGTTGCGGAGTTTGATGTTTTTTATTGCGGCTGAGTTATAAATTATGTTGTGTCTGAGTTAGTGTTTTTTTGCGGCTGAGTTATCAATTATATTGTGGCTGAATTAGGGGTTTTTGCGGTTGAGTTATAAATTATGTTGTGGCTGAGTTAAAAATTATGTTGAGGCTGAGTTATAAATTGTGTCTGAGTTAGAGTTTTTTGCGGCTGAGTTATAAATTATGTTGTGGCTGAGTTATGGTTATATTGCGGCTAAGTTATATATTATGTTTATCCTCTTCTACTTCGCCTACTTCATCTTCTTCTACTTCATCCTCCAAATTGAAAGCATCATAACTCCCACCGTAATCTTCGGATCTAGATTCAACTTCTGAGCTATAAGTGAATGAAATTTTATTATTCTCTCTCGCTCCGTCATTCCGACTAATTTCATTCTCCGTAATCTCCACACAAAGACGTAAGTGTTCAATTTTTCTGAATCTTAAAAAAACTTGCAACTGTACCGTCGGCGTTGAATACATATCTGTGTTTCTTAACCCAATTACCAGAAACAATAATTACCGGATCCATAAGATCTCTGGTGAATGAAAATAATGAAAAAGGTAGATGAAGAAGAATAAGAAGAAGGTCGTAGATGAAGAACCCTAATTTGTAAGAGCTGATGACATGGAAATTCGGAACTGATGACATGGAATATCGGTAAGTCAGCCGCCAAAAAAACACATAACTCAGCCAGTAATAAATCAGCCATCAAGTATAATGTAAGTCTGCCGCAACGTGAATAGTATTTCAGTAATTAATCTTTCGCTAATAAATCAGCCGTAATTAGGCTAGGAAATATTAAGTCAGCCGTATTGTCAAATAAATGAGCCGTCAAATGAATGCTATTCTAGTAATTAATCTTTCGCTAATAAGTCAGCCGTAACCAGGTTGAGTTATTGTTAACCCATCCAATTACGGCTGATTTACGTAAGTCAACCGTAACTACCTCTCATAAGTCAGCCAACCGGAGAACATAACTCAGCCGTCTCTTATCTAAAACTCAGCCAATTTTCTACAAATCAGCCCGCCGTTGTATAACTCAGCCGTAACTTGTGTTCGTTAGTCAGCCGTTATCTCATAAGTCAGCCAAATTTCTGTAAATCAGCCATAACTAAAGGCTGATTTATGTTCGTAAATCAGCCGTTATCTCATAAGTCAGCCAAATTTCTGTAAATCAGCCGTAACTAACGGCTGATTTATGTTCATAAGTCAGCCGTTATCTCATAAGTCAGCCAGATTTCTGTAAATCAGCCGTAACTAACGGTTGATTTATGTTTGTAAGTTAGGCAATCTCTCATAAGTCAGCCGCGTTTTTTAACTCAGCCGCAACGTAACCATAACTCATCCGTAGCGCTTTACGGCTGAGTTCATTAATATACGTCAGCGATTTCCTACGTGATTGCTTACGTGGCTATGGCATTTTTGTAATTACGTTTTTTGTCACAACGTAACAAAAGGGCACGCTGGGTATTAAAAATGCCAGTAATAAAAAAAAGTTTTATATGATTCTAGTCATATTACTTAATATATGTGGGATCTGAGCAAAGAACCCTTAAATTCATCCCTAACAATATTCTCACCCACATTTTCTATCTTCGACATCAATATGTTCCATCTGCCCATCATTGCCGTCTGCTTCTTCGCATCGAATCATTGAACCATCATTTAATCTCCCTTTTGAATCTATCTTCCCATTATTCAAACCAACTAAACTTTGTCCCTATCTTCCTAAAGTTCCTCTCTTTCTAAAACTTCCTCCTCACACTGACTTACTTCTACATGCAATAAAATTATGCATTTTTTTTTTATCTATAGTAGATATGTAACCATCAACATTATCATCATCCAAAATCTCCACAACTTTTGGAGGTTTCAGTACCAAAAGAATATAACTCAGTTTCACATTTGCCTTAGTTTCATCTATCCCAATCTTCCTGCATATCCTATCCACAAACATTGAATAAGATATCTCCACCTTAAAAGTTAAAACGTTAACCTTTGCATCTTTTGAATTTCTTTGAATCTTATATACTTTTTCTATGTATTTCCTTCTATATTCAACATGTATGACTATTTCATTCATTATGTCCTGCAAATATATTTAGTCATACCACGTCTGTTAATTGTACTAGTAGTACTTGTTGTACTATATATCTGCTCATTTAAAAATCTGATTCACAACCAACTACGCGGATATCCTCATTAACCTCAACAAAACACCCTCAATATATGCATAATCCAATTCAACCAATCAATTACATAGGATAATCGATTCACACCTAATGTCCATACCCATTTTTCAATTCTTTTTTATTGAAATCTTCTAATCTACAAATGAAATTAGCTACAAATTATCAATTTCGTAACAAAATATACATCTAATATGACAAAGATAACATAATATGTGGCTAGTTATAGCTAGAAGAACTCACCTCTTCAAGCTTTAACCTTGTTTGTCAACTTATGTGGCTTAAAGACGATTTCTATGACTGAGAAATCGGAATTACGGTTAAAGGAACTCGGCAGGATGGGCAAAGCTAACCGCCGTGCAGGATGTTCGATGGATTCGACCTGGATTGGGATTAGATTTGGATTGGGGTTTTGATTTTTGTTTTCGGGTCACAACGACGAGGAACCGGGTCCTGGAGCCTCTCCTTTCTCCTCATTGGTCAATTTTTTTTTGTTTTTAACATCAAATCAGCTCAGTAAGGGCAAAATGGGAATTCACAATTTCTCTCAACAAAAGAGTGTTTTAAAACAAACTGGAGTACGCTAGACAATAGTACCACAAGATGGAGTGTTTAAGACATTTATCCAATATGCTTAACATTAGGCCTATGAATTTTATCTGAAACCAATAATCCGATCTGGTACCGTGATACTATCCGATCCGGTTCGATTATGGATACTATACAAATAACCGATGGTGTATAGATATTCATGGATTTTGGATCAGTTCGAATATTATCCAAAACCCATTGGATAAAATGAGAACCCGAATAAACAAAATAAATCCCCAAAATATTTAGGGTTTTTTACTTTTGTTGATTGATTGTTATGCGTCTGTTATGTTCCTGAGTCTCGTCCCTTCATCTTCTAGTTTTAGTTTTTAATTTGAGAATGTAATTATTCTATCTAAAGCTAATCTAAAGTCTATACAAATTAGATTAACTAGAAATTCGGATTTTGTTGACATTTCAGATAGAAATTAGTTATTTCGGATACTTTATATTTGAACTAAACGATATCCAAAATATTTTTGTATAATATTTTACATAACCGAACCGATCTGAAACGGAACGAACGATACCGAACATAATTTACTAAGGTACCTATATGGATTAAAAAAAATTATACCCGAAATATCCGGAATCCCTTGTATACTATCCGAATTCTCAGGCATACTTAATGTATAATTCCAATTTTTAGATACCAAAAAATGTTTAAGTGATTTATACAACCAATTGTATTATAATTTAATTATTTTTGTTGTGAGAGGTGCAAAAATGTTGCGCTTATACAACAAATAAAATAAAAGAGGTGCAAAAATGCAATCATGTGTTATATATGTGATTATTTATCATCTTAACACTAAGCTTATCTAGCTTATTGACAAATGTTATTATTTTAAGTTTGACACTAGTTTGACACTAATCAAGCTTACTAATGTACAAGTGCTATTAGTTTGTCTAAATGTCTTCTTTGTATGTAATTTCTACTACTATATATGTGTGAAGGTGAAGCAAATGTAAAAGATAAGTTTAAGCCAAAAAGTTGAATAAGAGAAATTCATAAATTTCATAAAATCTTCTGATTGTTGGCTTTAAGGTCAAATACATATATATTGTATCAAGAAACATATTTAAGCAAACACATATATACCTCCACCGTATGATATAATTAGTATATTTCACAACACGTTATCAGCACAATCGTCTCTCATGTATGTTCCAATTTTCCATCCGTTCTCATTAACCATACGTGAGGTGTGAGACTCAAGATTCACACAATTGAATTTGTCAATGATTTTCGGGTATATAGAATTCTAAGTATAAGAACAAAGCACAAAGGATTAATAAGAAGACGAAATTCTTATTATTATAGCTGTTTCTGATAAATTTTTTTAGTACAAGAGTTTTTTTATATGAAAAATTGGATCCCCTTTAATGAGGAATTACAAAGATATTTATAGTATTCTCCGTGGCTAGGGCTGTAACATCCTGAAACCAATTTTAGTGATTTTGGTAGGGATGTCGATCGACACCAAGGGTGAGTGTCAATCGACACCAGTTATTTCAGATTATTTTGGTTTGATTTTAATCGTCGCGGTTTGGGTCGGTTTGGGTGTGCAGCCCTAGGTCGCCTTATATAAGAACCCAGCCGCAATTAGTCACGTTTTGCAGAGAATTTTAGAGAGGAAAAACGTAAATTGAGAGAAAAAGAGCGAATCGAGAGAATTGTGATCCGTTCTTCCTAGTTTTTCATCCTTAAGGCTCGTGTGCATGATTGGAAGTGTTTGGGCGGGGTTTTTGGTGATTTCCAGCAAAAGAGATTATCATTCGAGTCTTATTTTCGTGCGTTCCTCAATCCTTTACGTTAAGCAAAGGTGAGTGCGCGACCGCCGACCGTAGGCTCATCGAGTCCCTTTAGCTAGTCTTGATGATTGTTTTGTTGTATTTTTGTGATGGTTGAACAGTGGTTTGTGGTTACTGCGTTTTTATGCTTGTATTATGCTTGTTGATATGTGTTTTGGTACAGGTTCGGTTCTCGGAGATCCTGTGAATTGGCCAAGAGAATAAGGCTCATTATTTGGTTTCTATGACCGAAGCGTCGATCAAAACCTAGTGGTAGTGTCGATCGACACCTCTGTTGATATCGTGTCAATCGACACCAGGTGAGGTGTCGATTGACCCCAGTATGGTTTGTGAATTGATGTTCCGAATTGTTATTGTTAATTGTTGTGTGATCATTGCTGGTTAAATGGTTAGATATACTTAGCCTGTAGAGGGAAGGACCGTCTCACTAAGTAATTATCAATTATTTACGTAACACTTTGCCTATGTGTTACAGGTAAAGGCAAAGTATGACAGCAGAATCAAGGCATTAACTCCATACTTAACCATTTCTGCTATATTTAGTCATTTTCAATCGTTGATCTTCTAGGGTGAAATCCGACCCCTACAATTAACCCCCAGCTTAGCAGTAGTAGCTATGGTAGTGTTGAGGTCTGAATGTCTTGTTCTGAAGTTGACGATTCTAATCGTTGCTGGGGAGCCATCTTATGACTGTTTTAGCTAAGTATTCCGAGGTGCAAGGGATACATCTTTGAGTTGTGAGGGATGATGAAGTTGAACCTGAGCCACAAGAGTGTTGGAGTTGGAACCGAGCCACATGAATGTTGAAGTTGAATACGAGCCGCAAAGATGTTGAAATTGAATCCGTGGCGCAGGAGAGTATTTAAGTGTAACCAGAGCGATGGAAATGTGTAAAAGTCTAGAGTTAACTTCGAGCGATGAAAAAATGAGTTAAATCTGAGCCGTAGGAGGATGTAAAATATTGGAGTTAACTCTAAGTTTTGTAATGAGTGAGTTAACCCCGAGCCGCGGGAGAATGTAAAAGGTTGGAGTTAACTCTTAGTTGTGAAAAGAATGAATTAACCCAAAGCTGCGGGGGGATGTTTAAGTTAACCCGAGCCACAGGAAGGTGTTTAAGTTTAACCTGTTCCACAGAAAAATGTGAAAGTCTGGAGTTAACTCTGAACTATGAAAAGAATGAGTTAACCACAAGCCACGGGATATGTGAATTCTTAACATTCCTAATTAATTTGTATTCTCTATTTCTAGGTCTAGGGGATTGTTTGGAATGATCGATTGTTTAAGTTGTTTGATGATAATTGTTGATAATATTATGTGAATATGATGTTAATATGATATGATTGTTTAGCGATTGTGTGTCTGAGTCCGACTTAGAGCGAGGATATGGCGATCTTGTAAACTGGCTGACGAGCCAAATGTGGCCTACGACTTTCCGAGGTGACGGCCATCCCAAGTGTGTCAGGTGTCAGATTCATTGAAATGTTATTTTATGATATGTGATGATGATATTGTGATTTTGGAATAATATGACTTTATTGGTAAGCTTGTTTATTGTTGCCTGTTCTAGAGTTAGTATTGTGACACCACGGTTCAGGGCATAGGTGGTATATGCGGTATATGCGGAGAGACTTAAAAGAATTAATTTGGCTACCTATATCACCAAAGTGCACTTATCTTTTCGGTCACAGGTCTTGAGAGAACTCCAGATGTAAGCGTAGTTGAGCTGGAGTAGTTTCAGGATGGGTGACCTATTGAAAAGTCATTTCCAGTACCGTGTGAGTTAGGTCAAAACACGGAAAAATATAGCGTGGTGATTTGCAGGGTCAGTAAACATGACTTCCGAGCCTCCCGAACTAACGCACCGACCGTCAGACATGGTGGACCCACGGCCTGAGAGTGGACGAGAGGCCCATAGGAGGGGAGGTCGGAGGGTTACAAGTATTATCGTGTACATGTTTGTTAGTAGTGTTGGGAGTTATGTGACAGACATAACCATTTTTCACTGAATCTCACCTCTTTTTTTCTCTTTCAGGCGACAAAGCTTGAAAGGTAGCGATTCAAGACGAGGATTGTTCGGGTGCTGGATTTTAGAAATAATTTATTTTATATTTCTTCGGATTGCTATAATCGGTTTAGATTATTTTAAAAGATTTAATATTTATTTATTTTATTGCTTTTTGTTGGAATTGAAACGTTTAACTATTTAAAAGATTCAATATTTATTTTATTTTAACGTTTTTTGCTGGAATTGAGACGTTTAATTAATTAATAAATTGTGGAATTTATAGGAATATTTTTTAGAGAAATTTGCCAAAATAAGACAAATTGATTTGTACAATGTCTCATTAGGATTTTTGGAGTATAAAAATATACCAATAGGACTATGTAATTCTAAATCCCAAATATATCCTTAATGTGCTAATTTTTCAATTTTTTCAGTAATTAGAAAATCAAAAAAGGAAAATAAATAAAATCATATATTTACCAAATCTAAACTGAATAATAATTAATTTTTGGATAAAAAAAAACATCAAATAATTTTATCTAATATTTATTTTTATAAAAAAATAACTGAAATATTATTAATAAAAAATTAATAATATATAAATAAATAGTTGAATAATATTTCAGTTAGTAATATTTGTAACAAAGTTTTGAGTTGAAAATTTTTAATTTTAAATTATTCAACTTTGTAACAAATATAATATTTGTAACATTAATAAAAATAAATTAATATTTGTAACATTAGTAATTACAAAAGCCATTAACAAATATAATTATTCAACATTGTAATATCTGTAACAAATGTTTTGAAACGTTAATATTTGTAACAAAGTTTTCAGACATATTATAAGAATTTTCAGTTATTATTATTAATAAAAAACGTTTGTAAAAAAAAGAATTTCAATTTTTTCAGTTATTATTAATAATTTTTTTACTAAATAGTTGAATAATATTTATTTATTCAGTAATTAGAAAATCATAGAAGGAAAATATTTGTTTTCAATTTTTTCAGTTATTTAAAATAGGAAATTACTAATAAAAAGAATTAATTAAATAAATAAAATTCTTATAACATATTTTTAAAAAACGTTAATAATGTAAAAAATATTAACGTAATATTTACAAAATTTAATAATATATTTACAAATATTTATTTTAGGAAAGAAAATATTCACTCCTAAATTTAAGGATATGGTTATTAACTGTGCAGAAAGTACGTTCTACTATTTAGTAGATGGTTTTCAAATAGTAGAATCATGGGGCAGAAAGTACTATATGCGGTTGATAGAATGAGACTAAGTGGTGAAAGAATGGCTCTTCACGATTGTAGAATGTTAAAAATAAGTAGAAACTTGTTTCTACGTTTGGTAGACTTTTTGACATACATAGAATCTAAATTCTACTGAAAAAATCAATGGTAGAATGGAATACTAGAATCATTTTCAATAAATTATTTTCAACTTCAAAAATAAATTATTTTATATAAATGTATTATTCATGAAATGCTTATAATTTTCAGATTTTTTTTTTATTTAAAAACCTTATATTTGAATTTTTTTTCAAAAAAAAATAGGTATTTTCGGAAAAATATGAGAAAATCCTATTGAGACATTATATAAATCAATGTATCGATTAAGTTAGGGAGATGGTCTTGTCGTTTGGTATAAAATTAAAAACAAAAAGGAATTGAAAAAACAGATACGGCCAAAAAGGGCCAGACGAAGGCAAATGTGAGATTGAGTAAATGATTGTATTATTAATTTGGCCTGGTTATCCCAATTACTGAATTAAGTAATTAACTGGCTTTGATGCCATAACCATGTGCTGTGAATGCTGTTTAGCATAACTAGCTAATAAAGCATTTTCTGTAGAAAAATATCAAATCTACGAAATTTTTTAAAACTTTCCAAACCAAATCTGAATCCAAATGCCCTAACTTTGAAATATTCTTACTAGGTTGCCCTGTTTTATTTAGAAACTCGTTTTCGCGGCAATTCCAAAAACAAATAAAGAAGAATGGTAAAAACTTTCGTTTATAGAATTTTGTCAAAAATTTGTATTTTTTTTCTTAAGAAGTGCGGTAATGTTAATATATAGGAAGCCTAAGTAATATAACCCAATAAGTATTTCATTCAACTTGGTTTAGGAAAGATGGTGATATGCGCTTAATTTCTCAAGTAAGCTAAAACCAATGTTTTCTAAACCAGACTGGCGATCGAATCGGAAAAGTTTTCGGGTCGTGAGTTAATATGGTCTAATCGAGTTTAGTAGTTTTTTTAAAATATTAGTTATATATATATTTGGTTATATATTTTTTTCTATTCATATGTCCACATCTATCCAAATATCAAATAAAAAAAATTAATTATTATAAACATTTGAGAAACAAAAAAATTCAATAGCAAAATAAACCTAAATTATAGATAGTAACACAATTGTAGCAAATTTATGAGTTTTGGTCTAAACTTTTTAACGTTTTATAATTTAAAAATGTTTTATAGAAAAAGTGTACTATTTCATTAGTTTTATAAATAAAAAATTTGGATAAAATTTATAACTAAAAGAAAATAAAATGATTTTTTTTTTAATTAACAAAAATATTAAACCATGTTTGATACGGTTCCAGTTCGATACCGGTTTCCAGTTTTTTGCCAGTTCAACCAGATTTACGATTTAGTCCGGTCGAGTAGCCGATTCACGATTTAGTCCGGTCCGACCCCCGGTCCGGTCTGATTTTAAAAACATCGGCTAAAACTGTTTTACTTAGTTTTAAAACATCAATTATGAGACAAGCCGAAGAGCACTCTACATAAATTTATCGTCGTCTCTACAAACAAAAAGATAAAATAATAAAGCTATAAAAGTTCCTAGTTGAGCTTTATAAAATTGTAGTAAATTTTATAAAACGAAATTTATTAATTTATCATGGGACTAAACTTTAGACCTACTTTCTAGTTGCGATAATGGATGATGTTAGCAGGAAATTAAATTCAAATATTTTTATTTCATCTGCTTTGTATTTTCTTTGTACGACGATATGAGTCGTGATCTAAAATCTCACCAAACAGAAAAATATATCAAACTAAATCAAGTACCTACATGATGTTTAACCTAACCTTAATTAAAGATTATGAAGAGATGGATAAGAGACTGACTAAAATGCTTTGTTAGGGTGGTGGGAACATAAGATTTGAGATTTTCTGAAGTCGCCACAATTTAACACTTATAGTATTCAAAATTTTACAAAATATATAGATTTTGAAATTTGATCGTAATCAGACAGAAAAATAGAGTAGTTGAGTTTATGGATTCAGGATCCATATATTTGTATTTTGATTTAAAATTCCAAATATCCGTATCCGATATAGATATGTTTATAAATATATGTGTAAACTACTTTTTATTTATACAAATTAAAGTATTTTTAGAATGAAATTCAGAAACATGTTCTAAATTTTCTATAAAATCAATTTGAACTTTTATATGATCAATTAGATTTCGTTTTAATTTATATATATATATATATGTCAACAATTAGTTTTAATTTATTTATTTTTTGTAAGAAATTTATAATATTATACGTTTGACTATTTTTGGTGAATCCAAATCGAATTTAGATATCTATAAATGTGTTAGCAGATAAGGATCTGGATATCCTAAAATAATAAAATGTATGATTTGTATCCACTCCTAAATACATTAATAAATCTGTTTAATTGCATGTGGATAAAAAGTATTTACAACACTTGCAACTTGAGATGATATTAACATTCGATATTAACTTTTAAAAGTTAATTAATCATAAGGAGACAAAACCTTTCTTTTCAACTCTCAAGTAGTGTGGTTAATTCTTAAAATAAGATGTTAGCCAGAATCCAATTTGTTCATGATAAAAAAAAAATAAAGATGCAACTAGCTTACTTATCATTGTATTAATTTATTTTATTTATATAATTGTTGGTGTGTTATATTTAATAATTATAATTTCAAGTTATATCTCAAACATGTCACTATTTAAAAATCTTTACAAGCCTATTACTCTTTTTTTCATATACCTAGATTATCATTATTACAAACTAAATCTAATATTTTGTTCCCTATCTTATCCAGATCTCTTCTTTCTCTCTGCCCATATTTCATATTTTTCTATCATCTAGATCTCGCTATCATGAGATCGGATCTTATAGTCACTAAATTCGATTTACGCTGTGTTCGATTTTATCATCTCCGATTTTTGTCGCGGTTTCCTCCAAGAAAATTCAAGAAGGCGTTGTTGTTGAAGAAAAACATAGATCTGAGATTAGATCTAGTAGATTTCGGAAGAAGCAAAAGAAAAATAAGAAGATGAAAATTAGATCTTAGAACAAACTCAAACACACGGACGACTGTAAATTTTTGAGTTTGGGTTAACTATTGTGCATTTAGGGTATAGTTTTTGGGGATAGAGTTTTAGGACTAGGGTTTTCATTTACATTATAATTCTTTAAAAAAAAATATAAAGTTTTTAAACAATTTATAAGGTATTTAAACAGTCTTACGAAACTTTTAAAAAATGCTTTAAATATCTTATAAGCCTTTTAAACAGTTTCATAAACCTTTTGAAAACCTATATAACTTTTTAAAAAATATAATGAGCTTTTTAAACAATTTTATAAAACCTTTTAAAAATCTTATAAATTATTTTCAACTGTTCAGTTTTTGATGACATATACAAATTCTTAATAAAACCGTATAAAAAGTTTATAAGACGTGATATTTAAAAACAAAACATTCGAAATAATAATTTATAATATTTATAAACCTTATAAACAATTTAAAAAACCTTATAAGCAATTTTAAAAACCTTATAAACTTTTTAAAAATCTTATAAACCTTTTGTAATGCCCGCGAACCAAATTATGTGAATTTGGTACGTGTGTCGATCGATACAAGAGTTGTGTCGATCGACACATATGTTTCAGGCCATACCAAATTGATTTTAATCGTTCGGTTTGGTGCGGTTTAGGGAATGTAACCCTAGGTCATCTTTTATAAGCTATTTTGCGTCGAACAGCCGTGTATTAGAGAGAAAATCAGAGTTTTTTGATAGAATTCAAGAGAAAAGAGAGAGTTTTAGAGTTTTGAGGGTGTTCTTGAGAATTTTTAATCGAGAAGTGTTGTTCTCGTTGTTTCTAGTGTGAATCCGAGACTCGTTGCGAGATTGAGACTGAATTTTGTGGTTGTTAACATTCTCCATTCGACCGTGACTTATCTGGATGATTTAGATGCTTTGATGCGTTTTCGTGAATGTTGAATTGGAATTGTAGCTTGTGATGAACGATTTGGTGTTGTACTTGTGGTTCTATGTGTATTTGTCATGTTTTTGATGCAGGTGATCGTGGAATGTAACCCAGAATCGAGCCATGTGAGGATAGACTCGATTCTACAGTTTCTCCGATCGTGTGTCGGTCGACACTAGGTGGGTGTCGATCGACACCATTTTTGTGCTTGTGATGATCGACACAAGGCGTGTGTCAATCGACACTAGTTTTTTGCGCTTGATTATTTGTTGTCGTTTGACTGTTGATGGTGGATATGAAATGCTGGTTGTGTTGTTATTGATTATTTTGGCAATCATTGATCATGCGTGTATAATCGGTAGATGGAATGACCGTCTCACTAAGTATTTGTGATAATACTTTACATATCTAGTTTTTCCATGTGAAGCAGGTAAAGATAAAGTAAGATCGTGGAATCAAGGCAGTGAGAAGGCATGATTGCAATTTCTATTTATGCTTTGTTGTTTGAGTTAAAACCTGGTGTTTAGGTTGGTAGGTTAAGAGGATTATGGAATTCAGGTTGTTGTTGAATTATCTGGTTTAATTATTTATGTGATTTATGGAATAATTGATTAGTTTTGATTTAAGTGTTTAAGTATTTCCGCTGGTTATTGTTTCGTTTGTTGGTTGAATTAATCGTTGAGAATTAGTATTTGTGGAATACTTAGTTTGGATTAATTATTAAACAAAAAGTGTTGGTTGTTTCATTTTGGTATTAGAGCCTTACGGTTTTATGGCAGTTAGAATTGGGTGATTTGAGACTATGTGATTGAATTTATTAGAAGTGATTAGTCAATTATGTATGTTAGAGTCTTAGATCATCCTCTCGAGCCTTCAAAGAGATTCAACAGTATGTATTGTTTGACTTCTATATTGTTGTTTCAAATATCCTAGTCTGTGTTTTTGGGAAATGCAGAGAGATGGATACTAGTGCTAGAGGTCGATGTAGAGTTAGAGGTCATGGCAGTGGGGCCGAGGACGTAGTCGGGGATGTGTGAGTGAGATTGCCGAGAGTGTGGCGTAGAGTGCGACGCAAGAGCAGGCTTCTGAGTTGCCGACGCATCAGGTGGGATCCGTGAGTGAGACCATTACGAGTGTTAGCGTGAGTGCTGTCAGTGTCGGGGTGGGTGCCGGAAGGATTGGTGTTGCGGCAGTTCTAGGTGCGGGCACTGTTGCAGGAAAAGCTTAGGGTCCAGATGATTGTCTGGCGCATATGCTAGCTTTGATTCTAGAGCAGTTACCGATTCTAGTGCCACTGTAGGCTCCAGTAGTGCATCCAATGGCAAAGGTACAGCCGAGGGTTGTGGTTGCTGAGCAGCGTCCGTCTTATCTGAAGATTATATGACATATGCAGAGGCTTAGTACTATGTTCTTCTCAGGTGGAGTTGGGCCAGAGGGAGCCGATGACTGGCGTATGAGGATTGAGCATAATTTTTACTCGATCAGATGTCCTGCAGATTATCCAGTAGAGCTGGCAGTGCATTACCTCGATGGTGATGTGCATCTCTCGTAGAAAGGTATTGAGGCTCGGAGGAGGCAGGTAGTGTGGACATGGGATGAGTTCTTAGCAGAGTTTAATGCTAAGTTCTTCCCTCAGGAGGTAGTGGATCGTCTTCATGCGATATTTGTGGAGTTGGTTCAGGGAAACCGGTTAGTTAGAGAGTATGATACTGAGTTTACTAGGCTTTTGGTCTATGCAGGTAGAGGCATGGAGGATGAGCAAACTCAAATGAAGAGATTCTCGAGAGGACTTTGGCTTAGTTTGCGGACACTGTGTAGAGCATCCAGGTTCGCCTCAAGGGCGGAGTTGGTTGAGGCATTGGCTTCTATTGAGGAGGATATGCGTGATCAGGCAGCAACAGTAGTTGCTCCATTTGTGCAGTCGAGGACACATCAATACGAATGTTCTGGTTCCGACAAGGGCGGTAAGCCTGCGCAGGGGCATAAAAGGAAGTGGGAAGACACTTCTAAGTCGAATGCGAGTAGTCGAGGTTGGTTTGGATGTGGGAGAAGGGAGCACCGTGTATCGAGCTGTCCAAGGAGGGAGGGTTCCCAAGATACTCGAGTCTGTTTTCATTGTGGGGAACCTGAGCATGCCAGGCCCAAGTTTCTCAAGTTGCAGTAGATGGCGGTGGCAGCGGTGCAGATTGTGGAGCATATTACAGCAGTGCAGCTGTTGGCTCAGATTAGAGGAGCGCCGCGTGTGTACATATTGGTGGAGACTCGCCAGCAGAGTGATGTTCTTGTTTGATTCAGACTTATTCAATTATGTTGTTTTAGAATTTTGTTTGTTTGGTTTCTGTTTTTCCTGTAATAAAATATTAGGGTTGTTAGCACATGAGGTTTGCGCAGGGACCTTATTAGTGGGAGGTTTTGAGTCCTACGTGTTGTTTGATTTGGGAGCATCAAATTTATTTATTACTTTGGAGTGTGCCAACAGCAGTGGCATTCAGAACGAGGCTGATAAGCTGGTGAGCAATATCAAAGCGGCTGGAATAGGGTTTCTGGCTATGTTTGGTCGAGCGAGGGGCATTGATGTGTAGATTGCTGGCAAGTCTATGCCAGCAGACATGGTGATTAGTCCGGTGGAGTTGTATGATGTGATCTTGGGGATGTACTGGCTAGAGCGATAAACGGTCCGTGATCTCTGCTATTCAGGCGGAGCAGATGATTGAGCAGGATTGTGAGGTTGTCTTGCGATGATTGTAATGTCGGACTCTGTTGGTGAGGTCGCAGTGAGGGATATTTGGTTTGTTCAGGATTTCAAGGATGTCTTTTGGTCATTGAAAGCACTACCACCTTCTAGGTCTGATCCTTTCACGATTGAGTTAGAGCTCAGGACAGCGCCAATAGCTATGGCACCTTACAGGATGGCTCCAACAGAGTTAGTATAATGAAGATACATCTAGAGGAACACCAGTGTTGTTTTTGAAGAATAAGGATGAGAGTTCTGGTTATGTATTGATTACTGGGAACTTAACCAAGTCACTGTGAAGAAGAAGTAGCCTCTTCCGAGGATTGATGAGTTGTTGGATCAAGTTAGAGGTGCTACTTGATTCTCCAAGATAGACTTGGCGTTAGGATATCATTAGATTCTGATTGATGAGGTAGATGTTCGTAAGACGGCGTATATGACGAGGTACGAGCATTATGAGTTTGTAGTGATGTCGTTTGGGTTGACGAATGCACCAGCAGCGTTCATGAAGCTTGTGAACGTAGTATTTCAGGAGTATCTAGACATTTTTGTGATCATTTTCATTGATGATATTCTGAAGTATTTGCGGAGTCCTGAGGAGCATGAGGTTCATCTGAGGTTGGTGTTGGAGAACCTTCGGGAGCAGAAGCTACTCGCTAAGTTGAGCAAGTGCAGTTTCTGGCAGCGAGAGATGGGATTTCTCGGTCATATTATGTCTGCAAAAAGAGTGTATGTGGATCCGACAAAGATTGAAGTTATCAGAGATTAGCCTAGGCCGAGTAATGCCATGGAGATCATGAGTTTTCTTGGGTTGACATGATTTTATCGAAGATTCGTCAAAGGCTTTGCGAATATGGCTCAGTCGATGATGAAGCTGACTGGGAAAGATGTTCCTTTTTCTGGTCTCATGAGTGGGAGGATAGCTTTTCGAAGCTAAAGGAGATGATGATGAGTACACCTGTGGTGGGGTAACACGACCCGGGTAAGCCTTATGCGGTGTACACGGATGCTTTGGGTATTGGTTTGGGTAGTGCGCTGATGCAGGAGGGCAAGGTGATTGCATATGCTTCGAGGTAGTTGAGGGGTAGTGAGCGAAATTATCCTACCCATGATCTTGAGTTGGGTGTAGTGGTTTTCGCCTTGAATATTTGGAGATCTTATCTTTACGGCTGGAAGGTCCAGATATTCACGAATCACAAGAATTTGCAGTATATCTTTATTTAGCCATTGCTGAATATGAAGCAGAGGTGCTGGGTAGAGTTGTTGGCAGATTATGATCTAGATATTGTTTACCATCGGGTAAGGCTAACCTAGTGGAAGATACTCTGAGTCGACGAATGGTAGATTTGGCTCAAGAGCTGGATGTTGAGGCTTTAGTGAGCAAGATTAGCAGTTTGCGTGTATGTGTTATTTCCCAGGAGCCTTTGGGTTTGGAGGCGGCTGATGAAGCATATCTTCTGAGTAGGATTCTAGTGGCTCCGAAGAGTGATTAGTGTTTGATTAATGCGTTGTGGGTAGTTGGTTCTGATTATTAGGTCTAGGGGTGGGCATTCGGGTAACCATTCGGGTTTTGGTTTGGTTAATTCGGTTATCGGGTTTTCAGTTTTAAGAATATAATACCCATTTGGGTATTTTTAAATTTCGGATTGGTTTCGGTTCGGTTAGTGTCGGTTATTGTCGGTCTTGGTTTCGGTTTTGGTTACCTGAAATATTCATACTTACGTAATTTTTAGTCTAATTTAGTTTGATTAATTTATTTTAACTCTAGTTTTCCGAAAAATATATAACAAAAATGAAAATTCTAAATAATCTATCTAATTAAATTAATTGTTTTAACAAAATATACCTACAAATTCCGAATCAACCGCAAAAACTATTAAAAAAAACTAATTAAATGCATAAATTATGTGAACATTATATCTAAATATATATAGTTAATTTTATGTTTTGTGTAATTCGGATATCCGTTCGGTTTTCGATTCGGTTCAAGTTCAGTTTCGGTTTTCCGGTTTTAAGAAAATGAAATCCATTTGGGTATTTTATAAAATCGGATTCGGTTCGGTTTAGATAATTTTGGGTTGGGTTCGGTTTGGTTTTTTGGTTTCGGATATTTTGCCCACCCCTAATTTAGGTCTCTTCAAATGGAAAGATTCATGTTCGTGGGCGAGTTTGTGTGCCTATGGACAAGTCGTCGAGATAGGAGATTCTGAGTGAGGCTCATGGGAGATAATTCTCGATTCATCAGGGAGCGACTAAGATATTTCGTGATCTCTAGCGGTACTATCACTGGGTCTGAAACAACCAAGCTTTTTTTTTTTATTATTCTAAGCATTTCTACTACGGAACTCATAATCAAATAAACCTATAAAATAAATAACCAATATTCCATAATAAATTCAATAATAAATTCAGGAATGATAAAAACTAGCAGCCTAATACAACCGGTTCGCTAGACTAAACAACAGCACATACATTGCTATCATCCTCTTCCTACGCCTCAATTCCGCGATCACACTTTTCCTTTACCTGCAACACATGGAAAAAGAGTTGCGTGAGTATTATTACAAATATTCAGTTAAGTGGTCATCCCGTCTACCGGTTACATAATAAAGGAAATAGAATGCCAATTTACTACGCAATCAATTAATAATCAATAACCAGCAAAATCAGCATTTTAAACAAGTGGTGTCGATCGACATCAATGTGTCGATCGACACTGCAATCCAAACTTACATTTCACAAGCGGGTGTCGATCGACACAGCCACTAGGTGTCGATCAACATTCCTGCCTCAAATACAAACCTCACAATCATAAAAATGGGTGTTGATCGACACTACCACTAGGTGTCGATCGACACTCCTCGCAAAAACATGAATCGAGTCAAATGCTCTCGCGACCTGATTCCAATTCATCATCTGAAACAGATCATGACGAATCAACACAATAAACACACAGAAATCACATAATAACATCCATATTTATCACAATCAATCATCCGATATCCTAACAATCTAACCATAACCACGATCACGCACTCACCTCAAATACGGATTTAAAAGGGGAAAAAGGGTCGAGACAGCGAAGAATAGCAAAATTCAGACCTTCCCAAGGTTGGAAAACGCTAACGGGATCAACACAACGAGGAACGATGATCACTAACTCCCAAAAACTCAAGAACAACGCTCTCTAATCACTAAAATCCCTCAAAACTCAAGGATTCTCAACTTATCTCTCTTTCTCAAGTCTTTCTCTGCCTCTCTCAAGAAAAACGCGACTCGCCCCTTATAATTACGAGTCTAGGGTTTTCCAAAACACAAACCGCACCAAGCCGCAATTAAAATCGAACCAAACTCCGGTTCAACAACATTTGTGTCGATCGACACACCTCAAGTGTCGATCGACACCCTTAACCAAAAACAATATTTTGGTTTGCGGATGTTACAAGGTCGGGATAAAGAGAGATGTGGCTAGTTGGGTCAAAGCTTGTGATACGTGTCAGCTAGTAAAGGCATCAAGTTCCGAGTTTGTTGCTGCAGAGTTTACCCATTCCAGAGTGGAAGTGGGATATGATCACGATGGATTTCGTGGTGGGATTACCTAACTCGTGGAATTTTGATGCTATTTGGGTGATTGTGGACCGTTTGACCAAGTCACCACATTTTGTGGCCATTAAGAAGACCAATGGTGCTGCGGTTTTTGCTAAGATATATGTGAGGGAGATTATGAGGCTGAATGGAGTGCCAGTCAGTATTGTGTCAGACAGGGATCCTAAGTATGCTTCAGAGTTTTTGAGAGCATTTCAGGCTGAGACGGGCACTAAGGTGCATATGAGTACAACATATCATCCTCAAACGGATAAGCAGTGTGTCCCAATATAAGATGTGTATCCTGAATTGGGAGTGGTCGTTGGGTGGATCACTTGTGCCTGGCTGAGTTTGCTTATAAAAACAATTTTCAGGCGAGTATCGGGATGGCTCCTTATAAGGCTTTGTATGGGAGGTTGTGTAGGACACCATTATGCTTGCCCCAAGTGGGGGAGCGGAGCATTTTTTGTGCTAGTCTTGTTCAAGAAACGATAGAGAAGATCCGTGTTATGAAGCTGAACAAGAATGAGGCTCAGGATCGGCAGAGGAGTTATGCCGATAAGAGGAGAAAAGAGTTAAAGTTCGCAGTCGAAGATAGCGAGTACCTCAAGATGGCCATGTTGCGAGGTCCTAATAGATCAAGTTCGGAGAACAAGCTGAGTCCAAGATTTATAAGTTTGTTTCTCGTGGTGGAGCGAGTTGGACCGGTGGCTTACCGGTTGAAGTTACCTTCGATTATGATGGCATTTTATAAGGTTTTCCATGTGTCGTTGTTGAGGAAGTGCATGTATAAGGTGGAGGAGGTTGTGGCTAAGATACGGAAGGATCTTCAGCATGATTTGTCTGTGATGGCGAGACCTGTGAGGATTCTCGAGAGGAGAGTCAAGGTGCTGCGCTGGAAGAAGATACCGTTGATGAGAGTCTTGTGGGACTGTAGCGGTGTTGAGGAGGAGACTTGGGAGCCAGAGACAAAGATGAAGTTAAATTTCAGGAAGTGGTTCAACAAACATGTCACAATTTTAGCTTTACTTTTCTTTGTTGTTCCAGTTTCAGATGTTCTACTGTGGTGCTATATTGTATTTTTGTTTGTGTTGTAACGATTTACATATTTAGTGATTTATAAGATAGAGTTTTCTTATATTTCTGTGTTATTATAAGTTGAGTGGTTCTTCTTATATGTATTGGTTAGAGGGACCAGTGGTTGGCCATGATTGTGTTGATATTTCGGGTTTGGAAATATCGAGATTTGAACCACATTAAGTAGATATAGTCGAAGATATTTATAGGCGTTTTAGAATTTATTGCTCTAAGGGTGTCGTGTTCCCAAATAACTCATTATTTTTGGAGATAATGTTCTCCTGTTTACTTATTTGGGGATTGTGTTTCCCAATATAAGTAGAGAGAGATAGTGTTCTCTCTAGGGGACGGTGGTTCCCTGTATACCAAGTTAGTGGGGAGATTTGAAACGCCCACGAACCAAATTATGTGAATTTGGTACGTGTGTCGATTGACACAGTTGTTTCGGGTTAGAATAAATTGATTTTAATCGTTCGGTTTGGTGCGGTTTAGAGAATGTAACCCTGGGTCATCTTTTATAAGCTCTTTTCCGTCGAGTAGCCATGGATTGAAGAGAAAATTGGAGGTTTTTGATAGAATTAAAGGGAAAATAGAGAGTTTTAGAGTTTTGAGGGTGTTCTTGAGGATTTTTAATCGAGAAGTGTTGTTCCCGTTGATTTTAGTGTGAATCCGAGACTCGCTGCGAGTTTGAGACTGACTTTTGTGATTGTTTTCATTCTCCATTCGATCCGTTCAATCCTTGAGGAATCAACAACAACCTCAACACTTTAATCCTCAAGGGAATCTAAATTTCCAGTATCAAATGCACCAAAGACAAGTCCAAATCGTCCAGTATCGTCAACAACAAACCATTGGAGATGTCAACTCTTTCGATGCTTTCCTCTTGGATAGAAATCTAATTCGTCCATCACCTCCTCAAAGGAATGACTTCCAGATCAAGCCTAAAATCATTGCCTTGGTGAAACAAAACTAATTCCATTGACTACCATCCGAGCATCCTCTCGACCATATCGACACTTTCGAAGAAATTTGTAGTACAACTCATGCTAATGGAGTTCCTCCCGACTACTTAAAATGCACGTTATTTTCATTTTCTTTAAACGATAAAGCCCATACATGGATGAAGTCTCTACCACCACGGTCCATCACTACTTAGGACGAATACAAATGTGCCTCCTTGAACCAATTCTCACTACGAAAATATCAAATTCTATAAGGAACAAGATCTCAAGTTTCAAGCAAGGAGCAACCGAATCTTTCTTTGAAGCCTTGGAACGTTTCAAGGAGTACACTACGGATTGTCCTAATCACGTTTTCACCAAAGAAAACTTGTGGAATACTTTCTACAATAGAATTGACTAGAAGCATCAAACATCTTCAAATGCCGCGAGTAACCAAGATTTCATGACTAGACTCGTACCGGAAGTTAAACTTTTGATCGAGAACCTTGCAGCAAGTGATGCTAACTCTTCTTAAGACTACAATAGGACCATCAACACCACACCATCATCGTCCGAATCTACTCAAATTGCCGAACTCAAGAACATGGTTGCACAACAACTTAAAGTCCAAAGAGGAGTTCACGCCATAGAAGATGTCGTGGGCCCTAACTATGATCCTAATTTAGAGTTTATTGGAGATGGATCAGAGGAGAATCAAGAGAAAGTAAACTACATTGGAGGAAATTATGGAAATCGAGGTTACAATAACAACTATCGACCGAATCCAAATATGTCATGCCGAAGCAACAACGTTGAGAACCCTTAAGATCATGTCTATCCCAAGAAAAACTTCAACCAATGAGATCAATACCCTCATAAGAACATTCTACCCTAAAGGAGTCTACCACCCGAAGCAACCATTTATTTTTTCTTCAACCGACGTCCCTACTAACCCTGATTCGAAGCTTGAAGATTTTAAGAACCTCTTGATTGAAGCTATGAACCAAACCAAGAAGGAGTTTTCCCAAAAGATGGATGGAATGTACAATGATCTCAACACCAAGTATGAAAACCTTACTACTCATATTTCCAAGACTGATAGCATAAATTTTCGAAGCTGTTCGAGAACAAACCAAGGAGAAAGATGAATCATTTTGTAACATGGTTTCTACTAAGGAAAATGAGTTTGTTGATACTTCTAAACCTCTTGAAGATAAAGTTATATTGGTTTCAAAACTAGTGGATAAACGTCTACCCGATGAATCTATGAGAGCTTACAAGAGAAGGATTACCAACAACCCCTTAGAGAAAGTCGATAATCCAAGAAAATTTTCTATTCTATGCTCTATTAATGGAGTTGAAGTCTGTGATTGCATATGTGATATGGGAGTTAGTGTCAATGTCATGTCATTGGCGATTCTCTAGTTTCCATACATCTAAGATATGCATCGAATATGCAGATTTATCATCTTCTATGCCTTTTGGAGTCCTAGAAAATGTGATGGTTAGGTTAATGTGAGATAAAGAGACGTTCCAACCGATTTTCAAGTCTTGGAAATGAAGACCGGAAAGATGAAACCATTGATACTTGATTTACTGTTCTTAGCCACCACCGGAGCCATTATAGATTTCCTTAACCAACGAATTTGCTTTACCAAAATCAAAAGTAACTTTTCTACCATGCTATGAATGTTGCTAATGTTCCAAATTCAGTGAGAATGAAGATTACCAAGCTTAGTATAGACCCCCGGAGAGACTAATCCAAGAGTCCAAAACGTCAAGGAAGAAGAACCCAAAGCTAAGTCGATTGTAAAAACGACCAAGGAGAAGCAAGGAAGTGTTCCCAAGAGTATAAACTCAATAGTGACAACTATGGAGAGTCCTAAGCTCAACAAGGAAGATAAACGGAAGCATAAAATCATCTATGAGCGAGTCAAGGTGATTAAAATCTTCGTGTCAAAAGAAGATGAGCCAAATGATGAGAAACCCATTCAAAGGAAGCTTGAGAACACTTTGGATCTTTTTTCCATGGCAATTGTTATCAACCTCGATGATGGAGTTTCACCTAATGTTACTAATGAAGTCGAAAATTTGAAATTGAGGAAGCTAAAGGAACCACAGTTCCTTTAGTGGAACTATCACAAGTCTAAATCGACAAAAGAGTCTAGCTAATTGACTTTAAACAAGTTCTTTGTGGGAGGCAACCCACATTTTTAATTTTTAATTTATGCTTAAATTAGTTTTAAATTTTTAAATTTTAAGTTTTATGACTATAAGTTTTGCTAATGATTTTAATTTGATTTTTGCAGATTTTAGATAAAACTTTGAAATATATATATATATATATATATATATATATATATATATATATATATATATGTGTGTGTGTGTCGGACCGGTCCAGGCCCCACACCTAGGCACTGCACACGCGGTTCCGTCTGGTGCCATGCGTTTCGTCCTGGATCGATCCCCGTTTCGAAGCGTCTTAGTGTGTCAGGCCCCGGACCAAGGCACCGGACAACATCCCTGTCCGATGCGAGGCTTATCACCCCATCCTGCGAGTCCCAAACCCCGGACGACGGCACCGGACACGCGGTTTGGTTTGGTGCCAGGCGTCTGGTCCCGCGTCCTGATTCGTCCAAAGCTCCCATCCAACATCCTAACGTCCAAAGCTCCCGTCTTGCGTCCCGCAAGTCCGACCCGCATCCCACATCCTACTTTCCCACGGTCCGGTCTGGGTAAGTGGTCCGGGTAAGTGAATTTGTTTTGCCGGTTCAATTTTTTTAATTCCAAATTAGTTTCTAAACTGTTTTTAACCGGATTTAAACCAAAATAACATTAAAACATCATATTTCAAAAGGTTTTTAATATCTTATGTTTCATAAAAATAAAAACATAATCTTCTCTCTTTATGTTACAAGTGTTCAAGTCTAAGAACCCTCAAAATCCAATTTTGGAATTTTTGCTTAATTCACTTAAATTGGTTTAGAAATTCATAAGGATTTCAATTCCAAACATAATTATCTCCTAACCAAATGTATGGTTTCTCTTAAACCCTCTTTTTGTCTAAAATTTTCAAGTATGGATATTTGTTAATTCTCTAATTTGGCATTTAATTTGTTTAGGTTGTTAGAGAATGCCTTAGAGAACTTGTTTAGACATTGGGAATTGCATTATTCAATGTTTAATTACAGGATTAACACCCTTATGAAATTTTTCACAAAAATTGATTTTGGGTTTTTTAATTAAATTCTGATTTAGGTGTTTCTAATGGTTATAATGCATTCATCGAGTTGGATTCATCATACATACATAGGATTGGCTTAAAATTTGTCATATTAGAGCCTGAATTGCAAAAAAAATCAAATTTTCATGAGTAATCAAGCATTAATCCGAAAATTATGTTTCAATTTGAGAAAAAATATTTAGCCTTGGATTATCATTCTTACATGTTTCTAATGTCTTGATGCACTTTTTACTAAATTAAATTTTCATTGGAAGCAATTCTTTTGGAATTTTCGATTTCCAAGACCGTAACATGCTTTTCGAGATTTTTCTTTTGTAGTGATTCCAACGGATGGTAATGCTATCACAAGGAGGTCTACTAGACTTCCTAGCCTAGAGAACAGCCCCTAATCAATGGAGAACGAGAAGCTCAAGCTCCACGCCGTTTGCGTTTTAGGAAATCTTCGAAATTTACATCAAAAAAGAATGGAAAGGGAATTTTGAGAGATGATGATGAGGAGATTGATTACTGACTTAGGCATGAAGATGATGAGGATACAGTGAGCCAATGAGGTTTGTTGAGGTCACACACACCACTGTTCCAAAACCGGTCCCTCCACCAAAGAAACCGCGGAAATCAAAGGTTAAATCACAAACCGGTGGATCTTCGACTCCAAGTGTTGTAGTGAAGACCGTTGGACCCAAGATTCAAGCTAATGTGGTCTACATTACCCATCTAAAACGGTTTTCCTTTCTCCAAACCCCAACCATCGATTTCAAGACGCTTGATTTACTCGTTATTCGAAGAGACGTCGAATGTTATCTTGAAAAACTAGGCCTTACCAAGTTTGTGTCCCTCTCTCACCCGACACACATAGCACGAGAGTTACTTGCCACTGTGACACTAGCTTATCCAAGAGGTAAGAGAATCAAATCTAAAGATGGCATTTGGCTTTTACGGTAAAGAGAATGTGTTATACTTTGACCATTGAAGATCTCTGCGATTTTTTGGGATTTAAGTGCTTAGAAATGATTAAGTTTACCGCAAGTGATGTGCAATACGAGGAATGGATGAGGTTTGCCAATGAGCGAGTCAAACAAGGTATTTCAAAAGCGACCAAAATCACTTATCTGACGATTCGTTATGTTCATGCGCTAATCGCGCAACTTATTAATAGTAGAAATGAGCATGGAACGGTAAAGTTTGATGAGTTTTTTATACTTATAGCCCCATTTATGGATGATCACGAGAAGGCTAATCTCGGATCTCTTCAACATTGTCTTCTCCTATGCTAGTCGGTGGTTTCCATCCAAATTCAACTGCAGTCCACGTGTCCTCACCGATTCCACGAATAAAAGCTCTCATCCTCATCTTCCAATGTCCACAGTTTCTACCTATTGCACAGATATAAACTCTTTTGAGTCCATCCTTTCCGCATGATCTTCACCTGTTGTAAGTTACAACTTTGTTCAAATGCATGCTCTGATACCAATTGAAAAAGCGGCTGAACACAAGCGTATAACTCAAAAAATTCGGCGCACCGAGTTTTCAACGTTATTAGAAATAATACAAGAAGTTTACAACCCTAAGTCTACCTTTAGTTTGTCACCCAAGATTCCTATTCTAAGCAAGATCAAAGACAAACCCTTTGTCTTTTACACACTTTTGCCTCCGTTACAAAATTCTCATGACTCTCTCAGTAGAAAAGCTCCAGCGACTTTTCTTTTTCTTGAACGGCTAACCGTAGAACAATCTCTTTCAACCCTTTTTATATTCGTCGGATAAGTAAATCTTCTAGGTTGCATTTTCCTTGATTGATATGAATCTTCTTTTTTTTTAAACCATCTGGATTGAATTAAATTTGCAAAAAATTCGAACAAGAGAGTGAAGACCCATAAATAAACTGAAGCAAAAACAGAATTTTCACACAAGCATCGAGTCCCAATATAAAGGGTGATTAGATACTTGGATTGACCTCTCTCGTAATGAGATCGTGAAGCCAAGACGGACCTCCCAAAGCAAGGTACGAATTATAGTGTCTATCTCGTGTAACACTCTTGGCAATCACTCCATTTAGCTTACAGTCCACGTCCATTCTTTTTGCCACGTCACCACATCTCTTTCACTTGGTACTACAGACTTTCACGAGTTGAAACCCACAAAGTCCACTTAGTATTTTAGCATGTGGTGGAATGGATAAAATGAGACGGGTTAGTTCGATTGACACATTATTTATAGATGTCACTCTAATATTTCCAATAAAAGGCATCTTTACCTACGACAAAAAAAAAAAAAAGCAGCCTTAGCTTTGAAATGTCAAACCGGCTGATTTTTGCCTTCAATTATTTATTTCAAACGTGTCGCATTCACACATTACTCAAATTATTTATGGGGAAAATTGCCAAAATACCCTATATTTAGGGGCAAAATGTCTTAATATACTTTTAAGAATTTTTTTCCATAATGCCCTTAATTTAACTGAAAATAATTTAAATATAAGGTATTTTAAATTATAAAAATTCTGTTAATTATAAACATATGAAGCATAGTACTTTTTGTGAAAATATTTTAAAAAAAAAAAATTAAACATCATGTTTTATAAATGATTTGAGTTTTTCCTTTTACCACTGGCAGAAAGTAGATTATGCCAATTACTGTTAATCTACCAGGCGCGGAACGTTATTTCTACCTAATTGTCATTCTTCTACGAGAGCTAGAATCTGAATTCTACCATTTTACAGCTATCTACCGCTCGCAGATTCTAAATTCTACAATTTTATTACGTTCTGCCGCGGCCGGTTTGCCGATTGTACCGCCTCTCTCTACCAATATAGTTTCTATCTGCCAATTTGTAGAGCATACATTCTACCAAGTGGTTACCGCTCCCATAAATGTAGGAGTAAATTTAAGAACGAATATTCAATTTCCTAAAATGTAATATTATAAATATATTTAAATTCTGTTTTTGATGTTTTTAATTTTTAATATTAATTACTGAATATTTAAAAATTGTAATTAATTATTGAATATTTAATTATTTTCTAATTTTAAATATTTTGTTTCCTAAAATGAATATTTGAAAATATATTTTATGTCTTTTGTTAAAATAATTTTTTCTGCTTTTCTTTTCCTTTTTTTTATTTAATAAGATGAAATTAATTTCCAAATTTAATATCTAACAAATATTTTTATATTAGTTTTTTAAAATATTTTTTGTAGTATATATGTTTTTTTATTGATTTTCTTTTTTCAAATATATATTATCTAAGTAAATTAATTTTTTATAAAATTTGTATATTAGGTTTTTAAAAATATATATATTTTTAGTAGTAAATATGTTTTTTATTGATTTTTTGTTTTCAAATATTTATTTAAGTAAACATTTTGTATTATATATTTTTTTAATTGATTTTTCGTTTTTAAAATAAATATTGTTTAAGGAAACTGATTTTTTTTTCCTTTTTCAGATTTATAATAATTTATTTTATTTTTAAATTTTTTATAAGAATTAATAAAAACCTTTAATAATTATAAATCAAGGTTAAATTTGGAATTTGAAAATACAAAAGTCTAATGAGACATTTCTTTAAAAAATAAATCCTAATGGGACATTTTGCCACTAAATATGGCATAATTTAGCAATTTCTCTATTTAGTGTCAAAATGTCCCATTAGGATTAGACCTAGCATGAGACATAATTTTTCACCTTCCTTGAAGAATAGAATCAGAACTTTCGAATGATATAGAATAAGAAGACGATTTCCATACATCTTGGAACGTGGGATGATGTTGTTGTTGTCGTCGTCTTCCTTCACCAGTTCCCAACAAGTACGAGCTCTTCACTTTTTCTAACAAGCTCACTTCCATGCTTTCTCTTCCTCTCTCACCACTATCTTCCCCTAATCTCCCTTGTTCTAATATCTGCACAACTTGTCTCATCTTTGGACGCACTCTCGGATCAGGATGTACACACAAAAGTCCTATTCTCACAACCATTTCTACTTCCTCGGTCTTGAACTTTCCTTTCGCCTTTATCCTCTCGTCTAAACCATCCAACAGTTTGTCTTTCTCCAGTAGTCCCCATATCCATTCCACCATCCCTTCTCTTCCTTCTTTTATTGGCCTCTTTCCACTCACTACCTCCAACACAAACACTCCAAAGCTATAAACATCGGTCTGCGTAGATGCTCTCCCTGTCTTAACCAACTCAGGCGCCATATAACCCGCTGTGCCAACCACCTGTGTCGTGCTAACCATCTCTTTACTAGTGTTCTGCAACTTAGCTAACCCGAAATCACCTACCCTCGCGTTCATATCCTTGTCAAGCAACACATTGCTCGACTTTATATCTCTATGCAACACTTTTGACTCCCACCCTTCGTGTAAATACAAAATCCCTGAGGCAACATCTTTTATCACTCTCATTCTTTCTTCCCAATTCAACATATCGTCGCAATCAAATATCCGCTTATCTACGCTTCCATTCTCCATATATTCGTAGACCAATATCAGACTCTCTGCTCCTTTCTTGCACCAGCCTCTTAGCCCAACTATATTCTTATGTCTTAACCTCCCTAAACTCGAGACCTCGGCCAAGAACTCACTTGTCCCAGCCACGCTCTCACGAGGGCTTATCATGATTCTCTTAACCGCCACTTCTTTACCTTCCAACACTCCTCTATACACCTTCGAATTCCCTCCGTAGCCGATCATATTCTCTTCCGAAAACCCTTTTGTTCCTTCCAAAACGCTTCTGTATTGCACTCTATGAGGCCAATACTCCGTTTCCCAATCTTCCACATCATCGTATAGTTTCTCCCTTCGTCGCCATACAACCTCGAAACGAAGGAGCCCAATATCACAGACAACATAGAAACGAAGGATTCCAAGAACACAGAGTAGTAAAACCACAATTACACCAAAAGAGACACCAACAATGAAGCCTTTAGATTTAAAAACAGAGTCTTTTCGCAATTTAAACGAGGGAAGATTCCTACTGATTAAAGCATCACCAATGGAGAAATTGGAGTTGCTAAAACTCCATGAGAGGATCCTATGGCTCTGCACAAGTTGTCCCGTAGCCCCGGTGAATCCGACAAACATATCATGGAGTAAAACTCCACTGAGATTCAAAGGAGTGCTTATGAGTGGTCTTACGGGTTTCATAGAGCCAGCTCTAGCCATCGTGACATTGATCACCGACCCATTAAACTCAATCCACGCCTGATAGTTATCCCCACTGTTAAGCCTCAGCTCCGTGAATCTTTCGCCGTCTCTGCCTCCATAGAATCCGGCAACCGCAGATGAGACAGAAGTGAGTGAGTTGACGTCGATTCCGACATGGTTGTCGTTGATGTCGTTGAATTCTTGGTTAGCGAAGACGTCGAATTCGACACCGAAGATTCGGTTATCCGGGTCGCCGTTATTGGTGAAATTGAAGATACCAAGATGCTGAGCTGAATCAGCGGCGGATGTTTCCGATGAAGGGAGAAAGACGAAGGCGAAACCGTGACCAGGGAGTTTGTGTTTGTAAGGAGACATGGAGAAGATGAAGGAAGTTGCGAACTGGAGCTGCGAGGCGGAGGAGGAAGCGGTTGGGATCCTTGAAGGGTAGAGACCACGACCGATGGAGAAAGTGGTTTTGTTGGTGAGGGTTAGGATCGACGGTGGAGATGTGACGGTAGCTCCGTCGACTAGAAGTGTGTTGGTGGTTGTGAAATTGGAGTTGTAGATAAATTCGATGCATGAGACTGATCGGAACAGAGTATAAAGAAGAAAGATGGAAACTTTGGAAAACATATTTGGCTTTTGAGTAGAGAGAGGGAGAGATTTTTTGGCGTGAAAGTGTGTCGTTTGAAGTATATGGGGCGGAAGAGAGGAAGATCTTAGTCAAAAAGATGTATTTCTTTTAGTTGCGGTCAACGAACCAATTATTCAAACAAATTGTCTGCAACTTGAAGATTCCAGTTAGATAACAATAATAGAGAGTCAAAACAATCTGACGATAAGATGGTGACTTTAATACGTCATTATATCGGACATGATAATATCAGAATTTTACCAAAGTTATCATATTCATGGCGATTACTTTTCAAAATTACTATAACCCAAAAAAAGCTTTCTAATTTCATACCACAAAAGACAAAAAAATCTAATTTACCCTTACTACAACTTATGATATATAATTGTTATTTATCTACCACTGTTCTTTATTTGGTCCACTATCATTCGGCGTCATTTATTGTCCATCACTGTCATCATCACCGTCTTTGTCATTAGTTTCGTCGCTGGTTTTAGTTTTGTCCACCATCTTCGTCGCCAATTTTGTCCACCATCTCTATCGCCAATTTTGTCCACTGTCACCGTCATCAAAATCATTTTTGTTTACTGTCTTCTTTCTGTCATCGGTTCGGTTTTTGTCTACGGTATCGTCATCAGATGTTTCGTCCATCAACGACGTCACTGTCTCTGTCCTCGACGTAGACAAATGGATGATGGAAGAGATGAAGAAGATGAAGAAGAAGGAAGAAAAAGGAAGAAGATGAAGAAGAAAGAAAAAGAGAGAGAAGCAAGAGTTTTGATTTTGTTTTGTTTTGTTTTGTTTAAAGTAAGGATAGTTCCAGAATTTAGGAAAGATTGTGGTATAGAAATAAAAAGTTGTTAGTGTTATGGTAGATGTGGAAAAGATTTAGGAAATTATGGTAATTTTGGTAAAATCCCCTAATACTAATACACTAGATTAGGACCCGTGCTATGCACGGGTTTAGTTGTAACTGTCAATTTAATTTTAAAATTATTTGATTATAGATTAAGAGAATAATTTGTAAAAAATGTTGATATGAGTATGCATTCAAAGATCCAATTGAATAAAGTGTGTATGTATTTTTGGTGATTTTTATAATCGTGTAATAAATTATTGTTTATAGTATTCTGTATTGTGATGCAATATTTAGTGATTAACTTAGATCTACATTTATTTGCCTATGTATAGTTAAAATGTTATTTGTTTTACAACTATGAAATTTTGGACTTATGATTAAAACTTTTTTTTTTAGGTGCCAAATTTTTTGCAATGGGAATTAAGACTTTTTGAGCCAAACAAATTAACAAATATAACGAACAAAAAAAACATTATAATGGAACTCTTCTTCCAACAATTTAAGAAAAAAACATCTGAAGAATCAAGAATAACTCATCTTGGTCTTCTTTCATGACAACAATTGAGAATGTAGAATAGCTCTTCTTGTCACTCTTGCCACTCGAGAGTCCAATCATTGCATATCTTGCAAATCTGGTCTAAAGAAGAATTCCACAAATCACTTGTATTAGTTGTAGTATGTTGGTTGACATGTAAACGTGTTATGAGGTTAACATATACTAAAAATTTGTGGAATTCTTCTTTAGACCAAATTTGTAATTGTTTTTGTTTCATATTAAATGATGTTTTCAGGTTTCTATGCAAAATTGATTATGATTTAATTGCTTTAGACTATTTAAAATTTTACAAATTAATTTTTTATTGGTTGATTTCTTTTGGAACCGATGCTAAAACATGATTTATTTTTGAGAAAATGGAATATGAAATAATTTCTTAATATGTGTGTAAAAACCTTAAACATCATACAATATGAAACAGATAGAGTACCTTTCATCTTCTTTTTTTGGTTTATTATAGTATTTGGAGTTTCTTTTTTTTTCCTATCCGAGCAGTTGTATTGTGATTGTGTTGCGCATGGCTTGGCACAAAACTGATATCCGAAAAAGTTACAAGTGATTCGTTTTGTTTTTTTCCGGGTATCTAATTTTTCGATTTGCTTCTCTCCAAAAAATTTATCTCGGATATCTGAATTTGTTTCCCCAATATTCGTTAATATTCTGATATTTGCAGATATATGTTTAACTATATATATTTTGCCAAATGTATTAATAAGGTCTAAAAATGTAATTATACTTTATAAATCTATCATATTATTTTTATTTTTATTTCTTTTTATCTATCATATTATATACGAACTAGATATTCAGATTTTTACGTTAGTTTTTGTGAATCTGTGATTTGCTCTGCTTAAAACGGATATTAGACTACTTTTGCGCTTTGATATTTTATAAAGATCAAAATTTTCTAAAACGAATCAAAGGGAATGCTAAATCAAAGCAAATCTAACAAATAATTTGCCCATTCCTCTATAGATCAAAACACATTTAAGAACTCCAAGATTGATAAAGAATAACCCTTTTTATTTAGCGTTAGAAAATCACTCAAAACTAAAGCTCTCAATCTCTCTTTCTCAAACCTCATAAGTTATGCTACAATTTGGCATCTCATTATATAGAGAGAAGTCTAGGTTAATTTCTAATTATAAAAGGATAACTTACATATTTAGATAACTCTTAAATATATCTATTTTCCTAATCTCTTTAATGACCATAACTCGGTTTTGCTTAGGGAATACTTGCCTCGTTTGTTTCCCAAGTAAGCATGAGCTACATATTTCCATTTCAAAAACAACACGTGGAACTCCTTGAACAAGTTCTCCTTGAACCATAGATTTTATTGTTTCAAGGTTTATGTGTCTCAACCTAGCGTGCCATCTGCTTGACTCGCTTATTGGCGTTAGATGTAAACACGCAATGTTTCTTAGTCCCATGTGTAACGCCCCCGATCGGGATCTAAACGGAGACGCCACTGAAGAACACTTAAGTGTCCGATCAGAGGTTCTCGAAACACATCCAAAATCCCTAGACTAGACACTTAAGCATCCGTCCCTACAGAATACAACCCAAGGCTTGCCAACCCGAGCTATACCCGATAATTGGATCGTCCGGACAAGACTAAGTATCATATGAAACCCAAGTCACTTAAAACCTTTTCTTTATTTATTTATACTTAAGATTTTAAATAATTACAAATTATATTCGATCCCGAGTCTAACACTCTAAAACGTTCATATACATATTAAACGTTAATAATTTACAAAAGCAAGGAAAATCTACCACTGATTAATCCTAACGATCCGTGATGTGCTCCCCAAAGGTCTACCCGCTAAAGGTTACCTGCAAAACAAGTTGAGTCGTGAGCACTAGTTGCTTAGTGAGTCTAGGCTCCCATAAACATTCAATAATATAATTTCCCAACCAAACCCAAAATAACAATCAACACTTAAATGCATACATGAATAATTATGAACGGTTTATGATATGCATTTATCGTTTTAAATTCCATAAGGTCTAACGCGTTGTCAATTCCCATCACGTGTAACCAAAGGCATCGTTCGGTCCCTCGCCACAAAGGCTAAGAACTTAGGATCCTTTAACAATTTTGCATCGATCGCTATGCAGTACACGGCCCTAGGCTGCAATCTCGTCTCTCCGTGTCTTCATGAACTTTATAACCATTACTCCATAGTAAATGGCTAAGTCACGGATCACGGGAATGACATACCGCGTACTTAACAAGTTTATGATTTACCAATAACCATTTATGCATATAAACTTGTAAACAAAAATGCTTAGGTTCATTCTCAACACTTAGCAATTTTACGAATGAATTAATTGAACCTCAATTCGTAATAAATATTTAACCAAGCAAACACTCATTACCAATCAAACATTTAGTTCATTCTTTACCCTTTTCACTAGTTAAAACCCTTAGCAATTCTAGTGAATTCTTTGACACGAACCTCTACGGCTATAAGCAGAACAATAAACAAACGTGTGTTCTACTCATCAACACACAAACACGCATAACTTAGACTTACCTTAAAAGATGAAGTATGCGAGTCTGCTTAAGACTTTACACTCGGATTTCTGCCTTAGACTCGAGCTTGTTCCTGAACAAACGAGTCTCAAGGTTACTAAGGAAATACTTAGAGTTTCAAAGGAAACTTAAGGAATTATACGAACTGGTTTTTAACTAGATCGGACCAGAACTTGGACAAGCTTCTTCGGATCTTCGGGAACAACGTGACACTAGTTGGATCCGAAGCAAATGATCAAGAGGCTAAGGTTAAACTCATGATCTGAACAAGAATCTAAGTAAAATAGGAAAGGATTCGATCATAGGATGCTTACCCTAAGTTTCCGTGATTTTTGCACTAGGACTGACTAGGCTAGGCTGTGTGGCTCGGCAAGGGCACTGATGGCACCAATGAACTGGACAGAGCTACGCTTAGGACTGCTCGAATTTAGATCAATTTGGCTCGTTGGGACTTAGGATTGCTTGTACAATTTTTTGAACAGAGTAAGGGATCTTTGAAAATTATAAGTGCTTGGTTCTGACATTAGGACTTGGCCTAAGGCCTACCTTATATAGGCACGGGCAAGCTGGTGATGTAGGTAAAATGCATGCACCACCGAGCACTGTCCTTAGCATGACACGTGGCACTAAGGATAACTCATCCTTGAGCCGTGCCACCTTCTGCTTTACGTGGCAGATGAGTCACGTGGTTTTCCTTTATCCTTCGGCCAAGAATTAATGAAGCAGGCTGGCAAGCAGGTGAGTCATCGGACATCAGGCAGGCAGCTTAGTCACAGACAGGTCATGCTTACGTCACAGAGGTGCTTAGCCGATCCGAAGGCCAAACGATCCTTGTTCGGTCCGGTCTCATCTCGAGATTTGGCCTCGGCCATTCCTAGTCCCGGGTTGGGTCATTACATTCTCCTCTCCTTATTAGAATTCGATCCGAATTCTCATCTATGTGATGGTCCGGCTTCATTAGTTTTAGGGTCGGTAAACATTTATGGGTGAGAATTTCTAAACCTTGTTTCATCTTCCCACGAAATAACATCTCGGTGGTTCGTTCTTCTAATAACCTTGATTTGAGAAATCTCTCGTCCTTTGAAAAATCAAGATCGTGTCTCACCGATCCTTAAAGGTTCTGGGGAAGGAGATCTAGATTCGGTTCGTGGATTTGGTATCTATTCTAGTAGAGGTTCATATGGGCGGTGAACAAACTTTCGTAATATAGAGACATGGAAGACGTTATGCATCCCTTTATTCGAAGGAAGATCTAGCTGATAAGCCACTTCTCCTATTCTATTAACTATGTGCTAAGGGCCTTGAGATCGCAGGGCCAACTTACTTGGCTTACCAAATCTATCTTTTCTTTTTTCCGCTTCAGCTTTCAGCCATATCCATTCATCAACTTCAAATACCACCTCCGAACAAGGCTAATTTTTTGAATTTGGCGGTCTTAGGGCTTCTTCATATTAGCCCAAACAAGGCTAATTTTTCCATAGTTTTTCTCACTAATTCTGGCCCAAATTCTTGTTTTTCTCCTATTTCAGTCCAATAAATGGGTGATCGACAAGGGAGTCCGTATAATGCTTCATACGACAACATACCAATAGAAGCGTGGTAGCTATTATTATATGCAAACTCCACTAATGGTACGTGGTTTTCCCATGTGTTTGCCCAGTCTAACACACACATCCGAAGTAGATCCTCGAGTGTTCTAATTGTCCTCTCTGTTTGCCCATCGGTCTCTGGATGAAACACGGTACTCATGTATAAATCCGTCCCTAAGGCTTTCTAAAGGGCTTGCCATAATCTAGCCGTGAATCGGGGTTCACGGTCAGATACGATATTGGCTGGAACTCCATGTAACTTTACAATCTGATCCAAATATAACTTAGCCAATATCTCAATATTATCATCCAGCCTCATGGGTAGAAAAATGAGCACTTTCGTTAAACGATCTACGATTACCCAAATCGCATCGTTTCCCCGTCCGGGTGCTTTTGGTAGCCCTGATAAAAAAGTCCATAGAAATCGCATCCCATTTCAATTCTGGGATTGGTAGACTTTGGAATAATTCGGCCGACACTTGATGTTCTATCTTAACTTGTTGACATGTCTGGCATGGTGCTATCCATTTTGCCACAGATCGTTTCATTCCCGGCCAATGATAATACTGATGAATATCCCGATATATCTTAGTACTTCCAGGATGGATACTAAGTCAAGAATGATGTACGGTCCTAAGGATTTCTTCTCGTAAGCCTTGTCCTTTAGGCACGGTAATCCTCTTATTCTGAAGCAAGGTACCATCTGCAGCCAAATGGTATCCACTTGCATTTGGTTCTCCTTGTTTGCTCAATCCCTCGATGATTTCCTTCAGTTTCTCATCCTCTTTTTGCTCCTGTTGAATACGTTGTAGTAAACCCGCTTGGTTCACTGTTGGTTCACTGCTTGTAAACCCAATGGTTCACTATTTTCTCCATCTAAGGCTGATAACCTAATCTTCTTAAATTCAACGTTGAGACTCATCAAGTGTTTCTCTGCGTCAATACCTGCTCTACGGCGGCTCAAGGCATCTGCTACTATATTTGCCTTTTCTGGGTGGTAACCGATATTCAAATCATAGTCCGCTATAAATTTCATCCACCTTCTCTGTCTTACATTAATTTCAAGTTGGGTAGATAAATACTTTAAGCTTTGATGATCGGTCATTACTTGTACTGGTGTTCCGTAAAGATAACATCACCAGATCTTAAGAGCGAATACTACTGCGGCTAACTCTAAATCATGCCCTCGATAATTCTCCTCATTTTTCTTTAACTGTCTGGATGCATAAGCAATTACTCTCTTGCCTTGCATTAACACAGCTCCTAATCATGTTCCACATGCATCGGTAAATACGATAAATGGTTGATTCGGCTCTGGTAAGGCTAAGATCGGTGCGGTGGTCAAAGCCTTCTTCAATTGATTGAACGTTTTCTCTGTTTTCTCATTTTATTCAAAGACTACACCCTTACCAGTCAGGCGAGTCAATGGCTTGAATATACTTGAAAATCCTTTGATAAATTTCCGGTAATATCCAGCTAATCCTAGGAAACTCCGTCCGTTGCGTTAGTTGATTGTGGCCAGTCGTGTAATGCAGCAATCTTTTTCGGGTCGATCGAAACTTCCCGTTCTGATACCTGATGCTCTAAGTATCCTGTTTCTCATTTCTAAAAGCTATATTTGCTAAACTTTGCAAAAAGCTTTTGACTTCTTAATTGTTCTAACACTTTCCCCAAGTGTATCTCATGTTCCTCCGCGGTTTTAGAATATATAAGGATATCATCAATAAAAATGATAACAAACTCATCTAAGTAATCCCGGAAGACTTCGTTCATTAACCGCATAAATGCAGCTGGTGTATTGGTTAGGCCAAACGACATGACCACAAACTCATAATGGCCATAACGTGTCCTAAATGCGGTCTTCACAACATCCGTCTCTGCAATGGGAATTTGATGATAGCCTGATGCTAAATCAATTTTTGAAAACCAACTTGCTCCTTGCAACTGTTCTAGCAATTCATCAATCCTCGGTAATGGGTATTTGTTCTTGATGGTAACGTTGTTGATTCCACGATAATCTATACATAACCGCATGTTACCATCTTTCTTCTTAACAAATAAAACTGGAGCTCTCCATGGCGAAGAACTCGGTCGAATAAATCATTTCTCCATTAAATCTTCCAATTGCTTCTTTAATTCTGCTAATTCTGCAGGGGCCATCCGATATTGTGCCTTAACTATGGGAGCCGCTCATGGTTCCAACGAAATGGTAAAGGGCTCATTACGAGATGGTGGTAACCTTTCCAAGGGCTTAAACACATCATTGGACCCACAAACTACAAGTATTTCCTCAAGGTTCTGGTCCTCTTGGGTGCTACTAACCATACTCAAAGTCACGAGATAAACTTCACCTTCCTTAAGGGCACTTTCTGCTCTAAATGCCATTATGAAAGTTATTCCAGTGTTGGGTTTGATCCCATGATAGGTTATGGAAGGTTTCCCAAATCGCTCGAAGGTTATCCTTCCTCTACCGCAATCGATGGGTGCCATATATGCCGTTAGCCAGTCCATTCCTAAAATGACTTGGTATTCTTCTAATGGAACGACTAACAAATTTGCGAAGAAGATATGGTCTCCAATAACAATTGGCACTCCCATATAACATTTATCGGCATGAAGGATTTGGTTACCGGGTGTTCTAACATGGATTGAAACTTTTGCTATCGTAAAAATTCCTTGGAATTTTGATACACCATCTGGTGATAAAAAACTATGCGTTGCACCCAAGTCAAACAAAACATGAGTGGGTACACCACACATGTAACGTTCTTAGATATGCAAATAAACTTTCATTTAAACTTCTTATATATATAATACATTTATATATATATATATATATCATACATTCATCACCAAAAGATTCATATATATACACACACCACAAAATATCACAAAGATATTAAAGATAGAACCCCTATTTACCTGAAATAGGACCTTTAGAAGACGTCGAGGGGGTTCGGGTTTATCTAGGGAATACACACGTCCCATAATCGCTGGTCGTTTAGTGGGTTGTTCAATCTCTATTGGAGTCTCTATATCTTCGGGAACAACATGACACTAGTTGGATCCTAAGCAAATAATCAAGAGGCTCAGGTTAAACTCATGATCTGAACAAGAATCTAAGTAAAATAGGAAAGGATTCGATCATAGGAAGCTTACCCTAAGTTTCTTTGATTTTTGCACTAGGACTGACTAGGCTAGGCTGTGTGGCTCGGCAAGGGTACTGATGGCACCAATAAACTGGACAGAGCTACGCTTAGGACTGCTCGTATTCGGATCAATTTGGCTCATTGGGACTTAGGATTGCTCGTACAATTTTTTGAACAGAGTAAGGGATATTTGAAAATTATAAGTGCTTGGTTCTGACGCTGGGACTAGGCCTAAGGCTTGCCTCATATAGGCACGGGCAAGCTGGTGATGCAGGTAAAACGCATGCACCACCGAGCATTGTCCTTAGCATGACATGTGGCACTAAGGATAACTCATCCTTGAGCCGTGCTACCTCCTGCTTTACGTGGCAGATGAGTCACGTGGTTTTCCTTTATCCTTCGGCCAAGAATTAATGAAGCAGGCAGGCAAGCAGGTGAGTCATCGGACATCAGGCAGGCAGCTTAGTCACAGAGAGGTCATGCTTACGCCACGGAGGTGCTTGGCCGGTCCGAAGGCCAAACAATCCTCGTTCGGTCCGGTCTTATCTTGAGACTTGGCCTCGACCATTCGTAGTCCCGGGTTGGGTCATTACACCATGTGTACTTTGTACAATTGGTTTCTTGATCTTTCTGCCTTAACAAGTAATCTCTTATCGTAGTCATGCATTGTTAGGTATCCTCCTCTCATCCTTATATCACAACCTAATTTTGTAGCTTGTCCTAGACTAATGATGTTACTTTTAAAATCTGGGATAAAATAGACATCTCTCATCATTCTTGGTTCACCAATCATGTCAACAAAAGAAATTGATCTTTTTCCTCTTATGTCTATGCATGAATCATCACCAAATCTCACATTTCTAGTAACAGATTCATCAATCTTGGTGAAGTATCTTCGATCTCCTGTCATATGGTTGCTCACTTTATTATCAAGATACCAAATATTCTCCTCGCCAATGGTTGTTTCATACTTGCTTGGTATGCAATTCTTCTCATTTAGATTAAATACGCCGTGCATCATAAGCTCATCTTCATCTTGTGTATCATTATGATCATTCTCTTGAGCTTCTTGTAGCTTGAGTAGTCGATCAGGACAATTTGAGGCAAAGTGACCTTTCTTGTCACATCGGTAAAATGTTACTTTCGATGTATCGATCTCTTCCTCCATTAAACCGTCCACGACCTCTTCCCCTATAAAAAAAGCGTCCTCCTCGACCTCTGCCTATAAAGTCTCCATTGACATCATGATTTAATTGGTTTGTGTGAGTTTACATATTTGCATATATAAGTTTACTTTGTTCTTCTTGAATATCCTCTTCCTTGAAGATGTGTTCTTCATAGGCTTTAAGACATCTGATGATATCTTCGAAGTTAGTAGTATTAAGGTCTAATACTTGTTCAAGCGAAGCCACTATGTGTATATGCTTTTGTCGAGGAAGACACTTAAGAAACTTTTTAATTAATTTTGATTCTTTAATGTTCTCTCCTAGGATAGCCAATTTTGATGATATCTCATATAACTTTCCTGCAAAGTCATCAATCTTGTCAAAGTCTTTTATCTCAAGTCGATCGAATTTCACCATCAAAGTTTGTAACCTAGCTTCTTTGAATCTCTCTGCTCCCACATGTCTAGCCTTAACTGCTTCCCAAACTTTCTTTGCTGTATTGAGCTCTCCGACTTGTAAGATAAGCGTCTCAGGTATTAACTGAAACAACAGGGTTATGGCCATGTTGTTGTTCTCGTCATCGGTTTGTACCGTATCAGCCTCTATGACCTCCCAAACTTTATGAACCTTGAGTGTTAGTTTCATCCTCATGGCCCATACCATATAATTCGGGTTATTGAGCATATGACACGTGATCGAAGGAGGTCCTCCTCCTTCTTTAGGTTTCACCGTTGCGGTAAGGTCTCCCATATCTTTTTCCCCGATCTCACGAAAGTTTGCTACCTTGGAATGATCTTACAAAGGTCTGATACCAATTCTACAATCAAAACACGTTTAAAAACTCAAAGACTCATAAAGAATAACTCTTTTTTTTAGCTTTAGAAAATTACTCAAAACTAAAACTCAGTCTTTCTTTCTCAAAACTCATAAGTTATGCTACAACTGGGCATCTCCTTATATAGAGAGAAGTCTATGTTAATTCATAATCATAAAAGGATAACTTACATAATTAGATAACTCCTAAATATATTTATTTTCCTAATCTTTTTAATAACTAGTATAACTCGGTAGGATTAGAATGACTTATGACGAGCTATCTTCAAGCTAAGTCAACATCCTCTAGTGTTGTCTACATTTATGGGAATAGATGAACTTGTACCATCGATCAAAGAAGTCAGCCATGAAAAGTCAAATATTCACTTCTAATATCTCTCTTCGATTCACATTAGTCATAATTAAAATGTACTCCCTCCGTTTCATAATATAAGATGTTTTAGCAAAAATCGCGAATATTAAGAAAACACTTTTACTCTAAAAAGTAGCATTTAAAATATATCTTAAAAATAGTTTAACCAATTATAAAAAAAGACTGCAAAATACTATTGGTCACACAGCATTCAATAAAGTTAAAAATACTTAGTATTGTTAAAACAACTTACATTATTAAACAAAATAAAAACCCTAAAACAGCTTACATTATGAAACGGAGGGAGTAACAATAATAATAACAATTAACCCTGAAATCAAAGTCAGAGCCCTATAGTAAATAGTAAATGCTACTAGCAGCAGATTGTCTTTATGAATCCTTAGTTTGTAGGTCTCAGTAACATAATCCACTTGGTTTACGTGAAACGGTGCGTATTGGACAATGAGCCGAAAAAGCGAAGATAAAAAATAGAAACAGAGCTATCCAACTGTCAGTTTGCAGGAAAAGGCAAAGACTTTAACTGGACCGCTTAAGGAAAAGCACGTGACAAACACTGTCCAATCCCTGAATGAGCGTGCTCTTCACGCAACAACAGATTCGAATGGGCTTAAGCAGAAACTAAACAACGTACGGCCACTTTCCTTTTCTCACAATTCTCCACTCAACCCAAAAAAAGGAATCCGAATAAGAAGAAGAAGGGTTAGGTATTTTTATTGTGTACTGAAACTTTACCAAATCAGAAGACAGAAACAGAATCAAGAGATCTGAGTGTGTTAATGGCGGACAAGGAAGAACAAGAGACCACAACCTCGTACAAGCTGTTTTTGAAAGTGATAAGCAAGAGAAGAACATGGGTCTGTTTGTTTCTTGTAGTATACGCGATCCTCTTGTCGTCTTCATGGAATTCGCTTAATTCGATTGTGGATTGGTACGGAGAGAATCATAAGGCATCATCTGGTTGGCCTGCGGTTTACGCGTCGGTGCTTCTTGGTGCGGTGTTCGGAGTTCTGTCGATGGCTGCGGCGCTTTTCATAGCCGTGCCGGCGATCGTGGTGATCTGGATATCGGTGGTGGTGACGATGGCTTTCGCCGGAAAATCGAGGAAGAGAGTGGTGGTCGAAGGGAGGAAAGTGACGAAAGAGATCGCTGGGTTTGTGTTTAGGGTTCTTCTTAAAGAAGGAAATTTTGTTGCTTTACTTTGTGCTCTTCTTGCTTACTTCGTTTTCTTCAACTCTTACTCTTCTTCCTCTTGAATTTAATTTTTTTTTACTAATTTTGTTATAAACAAAAACATTTTACAAACTAATTATTATTATTTTATTTTTTTACAAACTAATTTCATTAATTGTGTCTTTTAAAGATTTGATTTCTTGAATCTGAAAATCGATCTTCTATGTTGGATCTATGTGTTTTCTGATGTCAGATCGAATGCTTCCAAGTCACAATACCGACACGTGAAGTGATTATTGTCTTTTCTTTTGGTATTTCTTTAGAGGAGCACAGATTCTTCTTTTGGTCCTTTTGTTTTGTCGGTCACTCTGTCTATTTGTCCGTGGAAAAACTTCTGATTTGAGGTCCCATTGGGCTTTCTACGGTTTACCATCGATAGCCCATTAGGTGGTGATTTACAACAATTAATGGAGATCCGGTTCGTAAAAATGTTAAAATACACTACTCTTTTTTCAACCAAAAGGATCTGATCTAGACCGGTAATCTTTTATCGAGTCTTGGAATTGAATAGAATATTGGTACTATATTAGTTCATGATACACAGTTTTAATTATATGTAGTGCACATCAAATATTATAGTAATGCACGAGTCAAATCTATAAGAACCAAGTATTATACTACGAATCTTGAAACTAAAATAAGACAACTATAACTGAAGTAGGAAAACAAAATTAGCAAATAATACTTCTAGTCATATGAGTCGTGGATATGAATAGAGTAATATTACTATATTAGTTCCTTCTCCGCTAAACTTGGAATTTCCTTGACTTCTCTCTCTCCTTTAAAGACTGAATTTGCAGGTTGAATTTTTTACGCCGAATTAGTATTGAAAAACAAAAATTATTCTCTTAAAATATTATAACTCATGGTTTTATAATTAGGGTATTGCTTGATTTAACTATTGAAGTTTTGTTTAGGGAATTTCTCTTATATTTTTGTTTAGTTGTGCAAAAATGGTTACTTTTATAAACAAAACAAAAAGTGCGTGTTTTCAAGATAATCTTCTAAAGAGGTCTTTTTTAATATAAATCCATTGATAATAAGAGTCTACGAAAGTCGTGAATCCAAGTCAATGCATAATTGCATCGTTTATAAAATGGGGAAATTATAAACATGCTATCCTTTTAAACTTATCGTAAACATCTCACCTTTTACAGAAAAAGACAAAATCAATAGTTTTTTTTCCTCTTTTTCCACAATAAAAAATCTGTTTATTCTTCATTTTTTTTCTTCTTCTTCTTCTTCTTCTTCTCTCTTTCTCTCAAAAATGGTGGTGATGAAGTTGAAGGAAAATCTCTCTCTCTCTCTCTCTCTCTCTCTCTCTCTCTCTCTCTCTCTCTCTCTCTCTCTCTCTCTCTCTCTCTCTCTCTCTCTCTCTCTCTCTCTCACTCTCTCGGTCGAATTTCATCATTTTTTGTTATCGATCTAGTTTTTGGTTCTCTCAAATATAGTTTTATTTTATTTGTGTTACATAGTTGAGTTTTTATTTGATTTGTATTACATCTCTCAGTTTTTGATTCAATTTGGGTTACAAATTTCAATTTTTGATTCGATTTGGGTTGATTTCATCTAAAAATATTTTGTTCTTAAGCTCTTCCTTCGCCCGGTTCGGTTTTAATCGTCCAGTTTTGTTCGGTTTAGGTTTGGGAAACCCTAGTCTCGTGAATATAAGTGTGAGCAGTCTCTTTTCTCGTGCAGGGGCAGTGTTTTGGTGATTGTGAGAGAAAAGAGAGATTTTAGTGATTGTGGTTGTCTTAAGCTTGTTTTGTGGCTTAAAGAGCAAAAGCTCAACACTTATACTTGGAACCACTGTAATGACCCGTATGCGTCCTAGGCCGAGGCTGGCCCAAGTCCCGCGGGATGGACGGACTAAACAAGGACTGTTTGGCCATAGACCTAGTCTAAGCAGCTCCATGACTAAGCATGGTGCTTGGTTATGCATCTCAGTGGCTAAGCTAAGTTATCATGATGTTTCTTCAAGATGAAGTAACGTACGTTTCTTAGGGACGAAGTAACGTACATTTCTAGGGATGAAGTAACGTAGAGATTTCAAACTTGATATTTTTATGAAAATATCAAAATTTGCAGAAGCACGACAAAGCAGCTCGGGATTGACATGCTTGGGATTTGACGTGCTCGGGATTGAACAAGCACGACAAATCCGTGATAAGCACGAGATGTCGTGCATTTGGGAGATAAATCAACGGAAGCATGACAAATCCGAAGCACGACAAATCTCGTAAGCACGAGGTGTCGCACAATTGTGTGATGATTCAACGGAAGCACGACAAATCCGCAAGCACGAGGTGTCGCGACCGTGAGCAATGAGTCAGCGACGACTCAGCTACCTACCTACTAGCTTGCTAAAACCTATATATAGGACCATGGACGTCCTCCTTCTTCATGTTCCCATAAATACCAAATTACTCTGAAAATTAGTTTAGAAAACCCGATCATTTCTCGGGTTTGTGATTCAGGACGCTGCCATGTCCGAGTAGCTCGAGAATAGTTGATTTTCTAGCCAAAGCTCTATTTATTTTGTGGGAACATTGAATCAAAGCAATCAGTGCCATCGCCAGAGCCGTTAGCCAGCAAGCGTAGCCAGTTCTAGAGCTTTATCGAGAAACTTAGGGTAAGCTTCCTATAATCGGATTCTTTTTATTTTAACATATATTTTCGTTCTGGTCATGATTCTAAACTTAGTTTCTCGATCTTATGATCAGAACCAACGCGGAAATGTTGGATCAGTTCCGGGAGGATTTCCGAAGATCCAAAGAAATTTCTTTGCAAGTCCCGATCTGATCTAGGTAAGATTCGTGAGACTATTTCTTTAAAGTCTCCATCAAAATCCCTAAGTATTTCCTTAGTAAACCTTTGGTTCATTTTGTATAGAAAGCAAGATCGAAACTAAGGCGAACCCGAGAGTAGAACGCTTAAGCAGAATCGCATACTTTACCTTAATTAAGGTGAGTCTAAGTTATGCATGATCGTGTGTTAGATGAGTAGAAAACACGTGTTTGTTTATTGTTTTGCTTATAGCCTTAGAGGTTCGTGTCAAAGAATTCACTAGAACTGCTAAAGGTTATAACTAGTGAAAAGGGTAAAGAATAAACTAAGTGTTTGATTGGTAATGAGTGTTGCTTGGTTATTTATTCTGAATGGAGGTTCATTTAAATCATTCGTATAATTGCTAAGTGATGCGAATGAACCTAAACGAATTTGTTTACAAGTTTACATGCATAAATGAATATTGGTTAATTCATATAAACTTGTTATGTGCGCGATATGTTATTCTCTTTATCCGAGGCTTGGCTATTTACTCGTGGAGTATTTGTAGCCTAGGGCCGTGTACTGCATGACGATGCAGAATTTCCGATGTGGTTGCGTACCGGCAAGGTATGATCAAATGAATTATTTAAGGATTCTAAGTCCTAGGCCTTTGTCATTATGGACTGAACGATGCCTTGGATACACGTGATGGGAATAGACAACTCGTAAGGCCTTAATGGAATTGAAAATGTTAATGCATAATTTAAATTGTTCACGTATAATTATTCATTGCATTTGTGTGTTGAGTGTTAATTGTTATTTTGGGTTCTGGGTTGAGAATATATAATATTGAATGATAGGAGAACCTAGACTCACTGGGCAAGTAGTGCTCACGACTCAATCTGTTTTACAGGAAACCCTTAGATCATTGGAAGCACGGAACGAAACATTAGGAAAATCAGTGGTAGATTTCCTTGCTTTTGTAAATAAATAATGTTTATTATGTATGTAAATGTTTTGGAGTATCAGACTCGCGAGCAAATATATTTTGTAACAGTTTAAAAGACTAAGTATAAGTAAGTAAATGATCGGTTTTAAATAACTCGGGTTTCATATGATATTTAGTCATGTCTGGATGATCCAACTATCGGATATAGCTCAGGTTGGCAAGCTTTGAGTTGTATTCGATAGGGACAAATGATTAAGAGTCTAGTCTAAGGTTTTAGGATGTGTTCCGAGAACCTCTGATCGGGCACTTAGGCGTTCCTCAGTAGCATATCCGTTTAGATCCTGAACTGGGACGTTACAAAAGTGGTATCAGAGCTTTCGTTATACGATGCTCAAATGGGACTTGGTTTTCAAATGGTTTTATTGAGTCAAAAACTGCCGCAAAAGCAAGTAGGATAAACTAATCATGTTCCTGTGCTATGATAGATTTAAGTTGAGTTAAGACTTATCAGATTCTTTGATGTAGATGTCTTCACAGTCTTCTTTTGAGTATGTGGGACATGCCCTGGTAATTCCCCTCCAAAGCCGGATGATTCTGATACGTCATTAAAATCGGATCCATCTGAGGGATCATGACAGGGTGGATGGATATCCACTGAATCTGAGCTATTGCCATCAAAGTGGCACCATCGTGAAGATATGAGTTTTGGAGGACCGAGTAGATCGGGATATGATGGTCAGCTATTATTACCACCACCACAGTCACCATCAGGATCGGTTACTTTTCGTCGACGTAAATCAGATTTTGACCAACCAGAGGAACCAGAAGGGAAACGTTCTCATTGTCATAATCCAGAGGAAGCAGCACTAAGTAGGACGAGACCGAAGTTGAAATTATGGAAGAACGATTGACGAGGGCGATTCTCAATATTGTAGAATGGTTAGGAAAACACCACAACTAAAAACAACCAAGCGGAAGTACAAGCGGTTGAGTATATGATAACGGTTAAGCAAAAGCCGTTATAGGATGTGTATAGTCCCTAGATAAACCTAAACCTCGCGACCTTAAAAAGGGTTCCTTGAAGGTAAATAAGGGTTCTATCTTGAATATCTTTTTGATGTATTTTCTTGTGATGTGTGAAAAGTGTGTGAATAGTAAGAAAAAGATGTGTGAATATTGTGTGAAAGATGTGAGAATCTTTTGGTATTGAATGTTTAATTTATGAAAGAAATTAAAAAAAAAGAAAAAGTTTAATTTTCTTGAGTAGAAAAGTACATGAGTAGAAAACATTACATGGTTGTGGTGTACCCATACATGTTGTGTTTGACTAAGGTGAAATACATGGTTTTGTATCACCTAAAGTCACTTTGAAAGAAATAACTAGGAAACATTACGTGTTTGTAGTGTACCCACCCACATTCTGTTCGACTCAGGTGAAAGGTATAGTTTCGTATCACCTAATGTCACATTGAAATTTGAAGGAACTTTTATGGAAGTAAAAGTGTTTTTTATTCCTGTTAAAGTACCCGGTAATCAAAACCTTCATGCTGAAAGTTGTTATATTATTTGGGAGTACCAATTGATATTGGAGACCATATTTTCATAGCAAAGTTGTATCATTAGAAGCGTATCAAGTGATCTTAGGAATGGACTGGCTAACGGCGCTATGGCATTTATCGACCGGAGTCGAAGAAGAGTAACCTTTGAACGCAGTCAAGGAAGAGTAACCTTTGACCGCAGTTGAGGAAGAGTATCAATTAAGTGATCTAGGAAACCATCTATATTAGAATCAAACCCAATACCATAATATCCTTCATAACGGCCTTTGGAGAAAATGCCTTTATGGAAGGTTAAGTTATGATGTGACCTTGAGCATTGTAAGTGATTTAAAGGTTGAGCAGAAACTCAAGGAGTTTCCTGTAATTTGTGGTTACGTTGATGTGTTCAAACCTTTGGAAAGGTTATCACCATCTTGTAAAAATATGGTTATCGTTTTGTTGGGACCGGAAGTCCAATAGCTAAGGCGCCTTACCAGATGGCCCTGACGAGTTAGTAGAATTGACTAAAGAGTTAGTAAAATGGAATGCAAAGTTAGTAGAGCAGAAGAAATCTTTAGAGGATTTGTTGGTAAAAAAACATTCACTCGAGGAAGTTTATCATCGTGGAGAGTTTTAGTTTTAGTCGTCAGGAAAGAGAATAGTAGTATGCGTTTGTGTGTAGATTATCGAGCAATCAACAATGTTACCACCAAGAAATGATGAGTAGTTAGAACAGTTGCAAGAAGCGAGTTGGTTTTTGAAGATTGATTTAGCATCATGCTAACATCAGACTCGTGTTGTTGGGACGGATGTCGTGAAGACTGCATTTAGGACACGATATGACTATTACGAGTTTGTGGTCATACCGTTTCACCTAACCAATACACTAGTTGCATTATTTTGTGGATAGTAAATGTAGTCTTTTGAGATTACTTAGATGAGTTTGTCATCATTTTCATTGATGATACCCTTATGTGTTCTAGAAAAGCAAAGGACCATGAAGAACACTTAGGCAAAGTGTTGGAAAGCTTAGGAAAAGTATTGGAACACTTAAGGAAAATGTTAGAACGCTTGAGGAGTCAAAACATTTTGCTAAAGTTTAGCAAATGTAACTTTTGGAATCAAGAGATATAATTTGTAGAACATCGGGTATCGAAACAGGGAGTTTCGTTTAACCCGAAAAAGATTGTTGAGATTCAAGATTTTGTCGTAACCAACCGACTACATGAAGATACAGAGTTACTTGGGATTAGCTAGAGATACCGAAAATTCATCAAATGATTTTTCCATATATATCCAATTCTTTGACTCGCCTGAACGGAAAAGGTGTAGGCTTTGTGTTGGACGTGTAAATGGAGATGGTGTTCTGTCAAAAGGCTTTGATCCCAGCACCGGTCCTAGCCATATTCGAACCAACCATTTACGGTAAACACCGATGCATGTAGAACGGAGATTAGATAATGTACTGATGCAAGGCAAGTGGGACATTGCTTATGCATCTAAGTAGTTGAGGAAACATGAGGAGAAGTATCCCGCGCATGATTTAGAAATAGTTGGAGTAGTATTTGCATTAAGATCTAGCGATCCTATTTTATGGAGAATTGGTACGAGTAATGATGGATCGTAAGAGCTAAAGAGTTGTTGGTCACCAACATGTTTTTAGCCTAAGACAGAGAGGGTGGATGGAATTTGTAGAAAATTGTGATTTAGATATCACTTACCACCGGGAAAACAAACGTAGTTGGAGACACCTTGAGCTGTCGTACAGCAGATGTTGATGTTGATAAAGATTTGGTAAGCCGAGCCGCAGAATTAAAGACGATTAGTGTAAGAACCATAGATGAAGAGAGTTGTGAACCGTTAGATTTACAGGCGATAAATCAACATGGGTTTACCGCAACGCATTCAGTATGAGTAGTGAGAAGGTGAAAATATTGAGAAGATTATCGAAGGACGAAAAAACCCAGGAGATCCGGATTCAAATAAATACAATTTGGCCATAGATGGTATCTTGCTTTAGAATAAAGGATTACCGTGTGTAAAGGATATGGCTTACGGTAAGGAATTGTGAGAACAATACACCATTCTCGAATAAGTATTCATCCAGAGAATACTAATATGAATCGAGACAATCACCATTATTACTATTGGTCCAATAGGAAACGATCAGTGAGAAGTGAGTGGCGTAGTGTCAGGTTTGTGAGCAGATTAAGATGGAGCATCAAGTACTAGTTGGATTATTACAGAGTTTACTAATTTTAGAATGGAAATGGGATGTGGTTGTTATGGATTTGGTTATAGGATTTACCGTGAGCATTAGGATGGGGAGACAACACGGTTTGGATAATTGTGAAGACAACACGGTTTGGGTAATCGTGGATTGTTTAACCAAGAGATATTGGTTAAGTTTGACTTAGGTGAAATCGTTAAACTCCATGGAGATCTAGTCTATATTTTATCTAATTGTCATCCCAAATTCACTGCTAGATTTTTGACGAACTTTTCAGGAAAACCCTTGGAACGGTTTTGTGTATAAGTAGTGCTTTTCATCCAGAGTCAGATGCGCGTCATAAGAGTAGAGAGAGTAAATTATCAGGACGATTGATGATCTACTCCAGATATGTTTGTTAGATTGGGTTAAGACTTGGGAAGTCTTTATGCCCTTAGTAGAATTCACATACAATGGTAGTTACCATGCTAGTAATTGTATGTCATCGTATGAAGCGTTATACGAGCATCCTTGTCGGACACCCATTTGTTGGAGTGGAGTAGGAGAAAGACATAAGTTTTGGTCAGAGTTTTGAAAGAGACTACAAATAGAATTAGTCTTGTTTGAGCTAAGATGAAAAAGATATAAGCCGATCGACAGAGGAGAATAGTTGTTTTTGATGTAGATGATTGATTTTGATTAAAGGTCAGATCAGAGAAAGGAAAGCCAAATCGGAGAAATTGAGTATGAATAAAAGCCGATCAATGTAGAATTGATAAACCAAGTAAGTTGACTTTATGGTATAAAGTCATTACCACGACATCGAAAGAATAAGAGAAATAGATAGATCTTTCATCGATTATGGAATTACATGATGGATTTCATGTAACCATGTTATGTAAATAGTTGTGGCCCGGATAAGCCACCATCAGAACGAATACCAGATCCGCAAACTGAACCTAGACCTTTTTCCCCAAAACCATTTTGGATCGGTGAGACACGATCTTGATATGTGAAATGACAAGAGATTTTGCGGATTTGAGTTATTAGAAGAAGGACAATAGTGATGTTGTTACTTGGGAAGATGAAAAAAGATTTAGAAAATCTCACCCAGAGATGTTTACCGGACCTAGAAACGTCACATAGATGAGAATTCAAGTCAAATTCTAATAAGGAGGGAAAAAATGTAATGACCCGTATGCGGCCTAGGCCGAGGCCGGACCAAGTCCCGCGGGACGGACAGACCAAACAACGACTGTTTGGCCATAGACCTATTCTAAGCAGCTCCATGACTAAGCAGGGTGCTTGGTTATGCATCTCGGTGGCTAAGCTAAGTTATCATGACGTTTCTTCATGACGAAGTAACGTACGTTTCTTAGGGACGAAGTAATGTACGTTTCTTAGGGACGAAGTAACGTAGAGATTTCAAACTTGATATTTTTATGAAAATATAAAAATTTGCGGAAGCACGACACAACAGCTCGGGATTGACGTGCTCGGGTGATACGTGAAGTTTTAAACCCAAATAGTATCTGCAAGTGCACAGACAAAAGCAGTAGTATTTTAGGTATCGAATCCTCAGGGACCAAGGTCACACTATGAAAATATGGACTATTGTTTAAAGCTAAGATAAAAATGGGATTGGTTTGAAACGAAACAATGAACGAAATAGCAATTAAAAAATGATGTAAATTCAATAAGATAAAGACACTAGATTAGAGTCATTCGCCAGTGACTTCGGATTAAGGACTGAGCAATCTATTCAGGATTCAATTTAACGCAATCTAGAACTCGAACATGAATGTAATATTGCCTCACTGTCGTGATGCATCAATATCTTTATCTAACATCCTAAATGCATAAACTGTCGTTCGAATTCAGAGATGAAGATAAGCATTAACAATTTGGTTCGATTTGTTCACAATCGATGGTAACAATCAACTGTCGTTGGTTACACACCGATTGCTCATCAACGGTTTATCTAGCAACCTAGAGCACTGTCGTGAATAAGTTAATCCTAAGATCATAGACTAGGTGATCAAATTAGCCTAAGCAGTATGAATCCCGATTGATGAAAACAAATGATAACATTTCCTATTTGGCTCAGTTACTATCATCCTAATCCACCATTGAAATTCCCTAATCTAGCTATGAGACTACTCAAGCATAATGGAATCAATCACAACAAAGACAAAAGGAGAATTCATAATCAAATTAAAGAGAATAAGGTTTAGAATTCTTCTCAGAACGATGTCGTGGAATGATCCAGCAAGGAGAAGCAACAAATCGGAAAAATCCCAAAATCGTGAACAGTAACTGTGAACAGTACCGTGAACAGTAATCGTGAACAGTGTTTCGATGAACAATGTTTTCGTGATTTTTCCAAGTCTCTTGTCTCAGGAACGTACAATGAAAAATCTCAGAGAAAAAAAAAAATAGAACTTAGGTTTAGGAAAGTGGCTGAAACTTATTTATAGGGAAAATTAGGGCAACTTGGTACTGGGTGCCCGACCGGTCGGTCTGGTTCCGGACCGGTCGGTCCGTATCCAGAATCGGCAAGTCTTCACGTCGTGGACCGGTCGGTCTTCTCATCCGGACCGGTCGGTCCGGATTCCAGAGAGTTTTGGCTTCGGGACTCGGGTGTGGACCGGTCGGTCCAGTGGTAGGATCGATCGGTCTTGCTTTCGCTTGGGTCTTGGGTCTTCACACGGGACCGGTCGGTCCACTGGCCAGACCGGCCGGTCTTGAATCCAGAGAGTTTGGCTTCTTCGAGTCTTCGGGCGAGCAGGTGCTCGCTCCAAACCGAGCAGGTGCTCGGTTTATGAAAAGTGCCATCTTTTCTCCAGATTCGTCCTTTTTGCTCCAATAACCTCCACAGACTCTAATCCATGCATGAGAGCCTCCTAGAACCTGCAAAGACACAAAATAAACTAGAAAGAACAAAAAAAGACTAAAGAAATGATAACTAAAAGAGACCAAAATACTAATATATCAATTCCCCCGGACTTAGATCTTTGTTTGTCCTCAAACAAACTTAGAAACAAGTAAAGGAGAAAGGTTTGAAAACGCGGATGGAATTCACTCGCTTGTTGGAAAGATTTCAGATTTCATACTTTCGTCATTAGGCCTTAGAACATGTATCATAGTCAACCATGGGGCTCATAACCTAACTTAATCACCCACAACCCATCAAAACGTCGGTATCCACAATATCATCTCTTAAATAGGATTAATGAAAATGAAGTACAGTGATCTTACCCAAGGGGGATCGTTTCAAGGGGTGCCGACTTTTCCGAACCAAGACCCTCTCCTGCATACTCTTTTTCTCAACTCAAATCCTCTCTTTAAAAATGGTTAAACGTTTGATAGATTTTTTTTTTTTTTTTTTTTTTTTTTTTTTTTGGGACGGATCGGAATGAGACCGCGAAGACATACGGGTTTACGCATCGTCCCCTGGCTCACCCAGAAACTTGAAGTTTCCCTCTAGAATTTTTTTCTCTTTTTTTTTTATTTATATATTTTTTATGGGACGATTCTCATGAGGTCACAAAGGAGATACGGGTTTACGCATCATCCCCTGGTTCACTTCGAATCTTTTAGTTTCCCTTACAACATGCCTTCCGCGAGTCCCAAAAGATACACGGGCTTATTCGCGTAGTCCCTTGGGCCACCTGGACATGTTGCTTTGATAAAAGAGAGGAGAGTTAGAGAATAAAGAACTTACGTGGTGGAGAGTTGCAGTGTCTTGTAAGGTTCGAAAAAGTCTTGCCCAATGAACGTCAAACCCTTGAAAAAGAAATTAAAAGTCAAGATTAACCAAATAATGACTTGAGACGATATTGGATCCACCTAATTCCCGATGAATATGGGCTTTGGGGAAAATTTATCCACCCATAACCTTTCCGATACAGAGCTTTAGCCAAACAAATCATGCAAGTAATCCCTAATCCAAACATAATTCCAATAGATCAAGATCCTAATTCCCAACACTCGATAAAATTCAAAAACAGACTCAATAAAAATCAAAATAAAACCGATAACAAACCGCTCCCCCGGACTTAAATCACACCGTCTCCGGTGTGAAAAAGTTCAAGAGATTGGTGACACAAGAAAATAATAAAAACGTAAAACAAAGATGGATAAAACAATGATGGTAGAGGGTGAAAGAGATATCACCGCGTAGAAGCCTCTGCGTCGTCGTTGAGCAGGTGCTCGATGCCATGCGAGCAGGTGCTCGACTTGGGACTAGGCTGGGGATCGACCGGTCCCAACAACTGGACCGACCGGTCCCATTTCCAGAGACTCCTTCTGGTCTGGGCTTCTGGCGTTTTTTTTTTTTTTGGTTTTTTTTTTAGGAAATCTGAAAACTCAAAATTTTAAACCAAAGTTAGTAGAAAAAGAAATCAAATTGAAAAAGTTAGAAAACGTACCGGTGGGTTGCCTCCCACCAAGCGCTTGTTTTAAGTCGTTAGCTCGACTTTGTTGGCCATCTAGGCTCAAGGATTAGAGGCTTTCTTGTCCGGATCAGGGCTCGGTGGAGGTGGGTTGAGGCGTGGTCGATTTGCTCTTTGATCACTTATATTCGGTTTCAGAACCTTGCTCAGCATACTAGCCATAGCCGCTTGACCCTTTTCCTTAAATTCTGGAGTAACAATAACTTTGACCTTAGAGAAAGGCCTAGACATGCCTTTACTCTTTAACTTGTACTCAATTGTGTCTCCAACACATCTCTGCGGTGTCAAGGTTATGTGCAAACCTGTAGCATTCTTCTCGCGCTTTGGTTTGTCCCGCTTGTTGACTTCCTTGGGTTTCCTTTCATAAGAACGAGTGTCTCCATCCAGGACTTCATTAACCTCATTCTTATTACAGAGTGCTGCAGCTGGTAGGACACTTACCCTTCCCGTTACATCGTCTATGGCAACACAAGAGCCATACTTGTCGCCATCCGAAATAGCGTTGTAAGAGATCCGCTTGTCGATGTTAGAGAAAACAATCCGTTTGTTTGGTAAGTCAACAACTGCACCTGCTGTTGCAAGGAAAGGTCTTCCCAAAATCAAAGGCATGTATGAACCATTGCTCATCTCCACAACTTGGAAATCAGTTGGAATCAAACAATCCCCAATCCTGACATTTAAATTCCCAATGAATCCTTGCGAAGTTGTTACCGAGGCATCCGCAAATCTAATAGACATCTTAGAAGTCTGGATATCAACAATACCTAAAGATTCTGCAATATCCCTTGACATGAGGTTAACACTAGATCCAGAATCGCATAAAGAATCCTCAAAATCAATTCCAAAGATAAGACATGGAACAACAAACTTACCTGGATCCTCTAGCTTATGCAGTTGCCTTAATAAAGGCTTCTGAGTGTTACCTGGAGTGACATCTATGCTTTGATTCTGAGGATCCATAGCTGGTTCAAGTGGGATCGATCGATCTGGCTCGTCCGCATGAATCAATGCAACCTTTTCCGCAGAACCTGACGCTTTACTCTGGGACATAGAAGCAACTTGTGAATCAAGAAAGTCAACCTGATAAGTTAAACTCTCTAGTTTATAGTCGAGTTCGTTGTTCATGACGTTTATCTTGTCGTCAAGAGAGGTTATTTTCTCATTCACTTCCCGTGCACTCCTGTCTTGCCCATCTAGAATCTGTTGCATCATTAGCTCAAGTCTATTCACTTGGAGGTGCGGTGCTTGATGTTCTCTACTCTGATTGGGTCCTTGGTCCTCGATAAAGTTGACATAGGCACGTGGGTAAGGAACCCTGGGTGCGTAAACTCTCTCTGGGGGAATTTCTGAAGATTCGGTAGGAGCATCCTGGCGAGCAGGTGCTCGCTCCAAACCGAGCAGGTGCTCGGTTACGTGCTCCTTACCTTTTCTGTGGGTGCTAGAGATTCCGCTCGTGATTTCTACAGCATTGGCATACCCATTCTTAGGATTCATCTCCCCTTTCCCTGGAAGAATTCCAGCCGGTCTCTTAATCGTCTCAGCAGTTTGAGTAACTTGTGTATCCAATTTCTTCACATGCGCGGTAACAGCCTCGTACTTTGCATTCAAATCATCGTACATGAGATCTACCTTGCCATTAATCTCAGTGGACGCCTTTTGGCTGTTAACCATCAGTTGCTGCATGAGACTCTTCAACTCATCCAGAGATGTAGGCGCGGAAGTAGCTTGTTGTGGCGCAGCGAATTGTTGTTGGTTCCCTCCTTGGAAACGACTCTGATTCTGGTTAGGGATAAACTGATTCCCTTGAGCGTTGTTGGAGTAGAATCTCTGAAATCCTTGACCATTCACAAAGTTGACCTCTTGTAATGCGGCGACCTCATAACCTTCAAATTCTTGAGAAATAGGAGCAGCCCCATTCTCTTCCACAGATTTTACCGGTCTCTGGTTCTCGCGTAAAAGTAGATTCACCTTTGCTGTCAGCTCATCAATCTTCTGAGTGTCCATATTATAGACTTTCCTGGACCTATCATACTCAGGACCCTTGTTGCTAGAGCTCGCAGCGAGGTTCTCAATCAGCTCAAAGGCTCCATCCCTTGTCTTGGTCATGAAGTCTCCGTTACTTGCAGCGTTAAGAGCATTCCTATAGTCCCACTCAACTCCATCGTAGAAAATTCCAAGAATCTGCTCATCTTTGAAGCCGTGATGAGGACATTCCCTACGGTATTCCTTGAGTCTCTCCCAAGCTTCACAGAAAGTTTCGCTGGAATGTTGTTGAAACGAAGAGATCTTATTCCTCAAAGACGCAGTTTTGGACTTGGTGTAGAAGTGGTCCAAAAACGCAGCTCTAACTTCGTCCCAAGTCTTTAAAGAACCAGCCGGTAAAGACTTCAACCATCTAGAAGCCTTATCCGAGAGTGAGAATGGAAACAGCTTGCACTTCATAAATTCACTCGGCACTCCATTAGACCCCGTAGTAGTGCAGATTTCCTCGAAATTCTCAATGTGATCCATTGGTATTTCAGCTGGTAATTCGTGGAATAGACGCTGTTTCACCAATGAGATCATCTGAGGCTTGATCTCATAATCCTGCCTCTGAATAGTTGGGATCACAATGGCTGAACGGTTCTGATAGAAAACATGGGGATTATCCATATCCCCTATACCCGGTTGTACTAGTGGAGCTTGTGGTTGATTCCTTTGCAACTGAGCAATCTGATCCCTCAACAACTGCAACTGAGTATTCATCGCTTCCTGAGACATAACAAAAACAAATAAAAGAAAACAAAATTAGCAAAAATAAATTCTTAGACTATAAACTAAATCGAAATTCAAAGGCAACACAATTGGTCCCCGGCAACGGCGCCAAAAACTTGATACGTGAAGTTTTAAACCCAAATAGTATCCGCAAGTGCACAGACAAAAGCAGTAGTATTTTAGGTATCGAATCCTCAGGGACCAAGGTCACACTATGAAAATATGGACTATTGTTTAAAGCTAAGATAAAAATGGGATTGGTTTGAAACGAAACAATGAACGAAATAGCAATTAAAAAATGATGTAAATTCAATAAGATAAAGACACTAGATTAGAGTCATTCGCCAGTGACTTCGGATTAAGGACTGAGCAATCTATTCAGGATTCAATTTAACGCAATCTAGAACTCGAACATGAATGTAATATTGCCTCACTGTCGTGATGCATCAATATCTTTATCTAACATCCTAAATGCATAAACTGTCGTTCGAATTCAGAGATGAAGATAAGCATTAACAATTTGGTTCGATTTGTTCACAATCGATGGTAACAATCAACTGTCGTTGGTTACACACCGATTGCTCATCAACGGTTTATCTAGCAACCTAAAGCACTGTCGTGAATAAGTTAATCCTAAGATCATAGACTAGGTGATCAAATTAGCCTAAGCAGTATGAATCCCGATTGATGAAGACAAATGATAACATTTCCTATTTGGCTCAGTTACTATCATCCTAATCCACCATTGAAATTCCCTAATCTAGCTATGAGACTACTCAAGCATAATGGAATCAATCACAACAAAGACAAAAGGAGAATTCATAATCAAATTAAAGAGAATAAGGTTTAGAATTCTTCTCAGAAAGATGTCGTGGAATGATCCAGCAAGGAGAAGCAACAAATCGGAAAAATCCCAAAATCGTGAACAGTAACTGTGACAAGTACCGTGAACAGTAATCGTGAACAGTGTTTCGATGAACAGTGTTTTGATGAACAGTGTTTTCGTGATTTTTCCAAGTCTCTTGTCTCAGGAACGTACAATGAAAAATCTCAGAGAAAAAAAAAATAGAACTTAGGTTTAGGAAAGTGGCTGAAACTTATTTATAGGGAAAATTAGGGCAACTTGGTTCTGGGTGCCCGACCGGTCGGTCTGGTTCCGGACCGGTCGGTCCGTATCCAGAATCGGCAAGTCTTCACGTCGTGGACCGGTCGGTCTTCTCATCCGGACCGGTCGGTCCGGATTCCAGAGAGTTTTGGCTTCGGGACTCGGGTGTGGACCGGTCGGTCCAGTGGTAGGATCGATCGGTCTTGCTTTCGCTTGGGTCTTGGGTCTTCACACGGGACCGGTCGGTCCACTGGCCAGACCGGCCGGTCTTGAATCCAGAGAGTTTGGCTTCTTCGAGTCTTCGGGCGAGCAGGTGCTCGCTCCAAACCGAGCAGGTGCTCGGTTTATGAAAAGTGCCATCTTTTCTCCAGATTCGTCCTTTTTGCTCCAATAACCTCCACAGACTCTAATCCATGCATGAGAGCCTCCTAGAACCTGCAAAGACACAAAATAAACTAGAAAGAACCAAAAAGACTAAAGAAATGATAACTAAAAGAGACCAAAATACTAATATATCATCGGGATTGAGCAAGCACGACAAATCTGTGATAAGCACGAGGTGTCGCGCATTTGGGAGATGAGTCAATGGAAGCACGACAAATCCGAAGCACGAAAAATCTCGTAAGCACGAGGTGTCACGCAATTGTGTGATGAGTCAACGGAAGCACGACAAATCGGAAGCACGACAAATCCGCAAACACGAGGTGTCGCGACCGTGAGCAATGATTCAGCACCGACTCAGCTACCTACCTACTAGCTTGCTAAAACCTATATATAGGACCATGGACGTCCTCCTTCTTCATGTTCCCATAAACACCAAAATTCCTCTAAAAATTAGTTTAGAAAACCCGATCCTTTCCCGGGTTTGTGATTCAAGACGTTGCCATGTCCGAGTAGCTCGAGAATAATTGATTTTCTAGCCGAAGCTCTGTTCATTTTGTGGGAACATTGAGTCAAAGCCATCAGTGCCATCGCCAGAGCCGTTAGCCAGCAAGCGTAGCCAGTTCTAGAGCTTTATCGAGAAACTTAGGGTAAGCTTCCTATGATCGGATCCTTTTTATTTTAGCATAGATTTTCGTTCTGATCATGATTCTAAACTTAGTTTCTCGAGCTTATGATCAGAACCAACGTGGAAATGTTGGATCAGTTGTGGGAGGATTTCTGAAAATCCCAAGAAATTTCTTAACAAGTCCCGATCCGATCTAGGTAAGATTCGTGAGATTATTTCTTTAAAGTCTCCATCTAAATCCCTAAGTATTGCCTTTGTAAACCTTTGGTTCGTTTTGTATAGAAAGCAAGACCGAATCTACGGTGAACCCGAGAGTAGAACGCTTAAGCATAATCGCATACTTTACCTTAATCAAGGTGAGTCGAAGTTATGCGTGATCGTGTGTTAGATGAGTAGAACACACGTGTTTGTTTATTGTTTTGCATATCGCCGTAGAGGTTCGTGTCAAAGAATTCACTAGAATTGCTAAGGGTTATAACTAGTGATAAGAGTAAAGAATGAACTAAGTGTTTGATTGGTAATGAGTGTTGCTTGGTTATTTATTTTGAATGGAGGTTTATTTAAATCATTCGTATAATTGCTAAGTGCTGCGAAGTATTAGTTAAAGTTCACGAAGACACGGAGAGACGGGATTGCAGTCTAGGGCCGTGTATTGCATGACGATGCAGAATTTCCGATGTGGTTGCGTACCGGCAAGGTATGATCACATGAATTATTTAAGGATCCTAAGTCATAGGCCTTTGTGGTTATGGACTGAACGATGTCTTGGATACACGTGATGGGAATAGACAACGCATAAGGCCTTAATGGAATTAAAAACGTTAATGCATAATTTAAATTGTTCACGTTTAAATATGCATTGCATTTGTGTGTTGAGTGTTGATTGTTATTTTAGGTTCTGGGTTGAGAATATATAATATTGAATGATAGCGGAACCTAGACTCACTGGGCAAGTAGTGCTCATGACTCAATCTGTTTTGCAGGAAACCCTTAGATCATTGGAAGCACGGAACGAAACATTAGAAAAAATCAGTGGTAGATTTCCTTGCTTTTGTAAATAAATAATGTTTATTATGTATGTAAACATTTTGGAGTATCAACTCGCGAGCAAATATATTTTGTAACAGTTTAAAAGACTAAGTATAAGTAAGTAAAGGATCGGTTTTAAATAACACGGGTTTTATATGATATTTAGTTATGTCCGGACGATCCAACTATCGGATATAGCTCGGGTTGGCAAGCCTTGAGTTGTATTCGATAGGGATGGATGATTAAGTGTCTAGTTTAAGGTTTTAGGATGTGTTCCGAGAACCTCTGATCGGGCACTTATGCGTTCCTCAGTAGCGTCTCCGTGTAGATCTTGAACTGGGACGTTACAACCACCATCCCAAATAAGAATACACGAGAACCACATCTCCAAAAATGACTTATTCGGGGACACCGTGGCCCCTAGAGTAATAAATTCTAAAACGTCTATAACCATCTACGACTAGAACTACCTCTTGTGGTTCTATCATGGTATTCCACCACCAGGAATATCATCTCAAGCATGATCATTCCTCAGGTCATTTCGAACAACCCAATCACACAGGGTGCTCCACTAGAGTTTATCGATCTAGACAAGTTCTAACTCCTCATAAAACTTTTATTTTCCAAACTTTTCACAAAACTCCGCACCACGACCTCACAAGTCATAAATATAAGAAAACTCCTTATAAATCTCAAAAATGCACTAATCGTTTCAACTCCAAACGAAATACATAACCCAAAAACAACATAGTAAAATGCTAACTCCAAAACAGGGAAAACGAAAAGTAATACAGCTCAATCATCGACCTGCTCCTTCATATCCTCCTCGATCGTTGCAGCAGTCTCGACCAACTTCGCCCTCATGGTGTATTTGGTTACTCTGCAATGAGTCCTCAAATCAGGTTGAAGTCCCCTCAAGAACCTCTTCACCTGAGCCTGCTTATCCTCCATATCTCGACCTGCATAAACCAAGAGTCTGCTAAAATCCGCATCATACTCTCGTACTGACCGGTCTCTCTGAACCAGCTTAACGAACTACGTCTCCAAACGATCCACTGCCTTTTGAGGAAAATACTTGGCATGAAACTCAGCCAAGAATTCTCCCCAAGTCTACATTGTCTGCCTCCTCCTGTCCTCAACTTCTCCACCAGAGATATGCAACACCCTCCAGGTAATGCACCACCAGATCCACCCGCAACTCATCAGGACATTTGATAGAACGAAAATTACGCTCCACCCTCATCCTCTACTCATTGGCTCCCTTAGGTCCAACTCTGCCCGAGAAGAACACAGTACCGATCCTCTACATTTGCCCTATCATCACCAGATAAGTCGGATGCTCCTCTGCTACCACAGCCCTCGATTGCACCTCAGCAACTGGAGACGCTACTAGAACCTGCACTGATACCGCACCCGGTAACGCTCCAATAGCAAGGTCAGCAGATCTGCCAAATGATCATCTCGACCATGGGATCTATTTGTAGCAGCACTTGCACCCTGGCCTTCTGCACTACCAATCCTCACGCTGGTACTCACACTGGGATTACCCACGGACCCTTTTTGATACGTCTGCGAATCATCCATCTGCTCATGAGTAGCACTCCACGCCATATTCTCGGAGGACTCACTCACACGACCCCGACAACGTTCTCGGCCTCCACGACCACGACCCCCACCGCGACCTCTCGGAACTCTAGCCATCACTCTCTGCACTACCCAAAAGCACAAACTAAGATACTAGAATTCAAAAACAAAAGTCAAACGACACATACCGTGGAATCTCATTGAAGCCTCGAAGAGGATGATCTAAGACTCCAAACTCACATAATTGACTAACTACTCATAATCAATTCAAAAAACAGTCTTAAACCATTCCATTTCTACCGCCCTAAAACTGTAATGGCACTGATACCAAATTGAAACAACCTAAGCCGGTTATTTAATTTTTCTTTTTAACAATTAAATTTGAAATAATTATTCCCATAAATAATTAATTCTCAATATCACAATAAACCATCAAAACAACATAAACCAGTGAAAGACAATAAAACCATTAAACCGATTCAACAATATCAATATCCATTCCAGAACAACTAGCAACCTAAACACCAGGTTCTCAGTTCCATAAAACAAACATTAAGACTCGAGACCCTAAATCATCCTCCCCTTCATATTTATGATTCCACGATCACAATCATTACCAGCATCACAAGGGAAAACGAGATGCGTGAGTATTATCACAAATACCCAGTGAAACGGTCACTCCATCAATGACTATACACACAAGCATATGAAATAACATAAAACCACGTAAACAATCACCAATACGTATAACCAACAGAAATGCACATGTGACAGAAACTGGTGTCTATTGATACACTCATAACATTGGGTCGATCAACACCCTCATGGTGTTGATCGACACCCGATCGTAAAATCAGCATAATCGAGCCTATCCTCTCTTGGCTCGATTCCGAGATTCATCGCGCGATCACATGCATCGAAACACCATAGAAACACACCACGAACAACACAAAACACATATACAATCCAGTTCCATTATCAACACAATCCACAATCGATAAAAACAAGGAAATCACATCATATTCCATTACCCAGATAAGTCATGGTCGTGCACTCACCTCAATTATGGAATAAAAACGGCAAAGAACGAGAATGAACACTAGAAACGGAGACTTCCTTCCCTTAGAAATCACCAACTCACAATCACTCTTAGTTCTCTCTTCTCTATCTCCAAAACCCTCAAAATCTGACTCACAAATGCGGCTGGATGCTTATATACCACGACCTAGGATTTCCATAACCCAAACAAACCAAGCCAGACGATTAAAAATCAAACCAATCAAACCAACAAAAGCTTATGTCGATCGACACCACCTGAATTCCACTAATTCAGGTTCGCGGGCGTTACAATTCAAAATTTTAATATCATTTATGTTTGAGTAACTATGTTATTATTATTATTTTTTTTGACAACCAAACATTTGATTATAGAAAGCTCTCTTGATTATTTACCCAAAGAGGTTAACTATGTTATATTAGAGTTTAATTTTTAGGATTTCAGGTTTGTTAGGAATCATTTTTTTTTTTTTTGAGATTAAAAAATTTGAGATATAAGGTTTTTAAAAAATTTTATAAGTGACATTTTTTTAAATAGATAATTCAACAATGGCATGTTCGTAAAAAATAATTCAACAGTGGTATTTTTGAAATTACCCCAAGATCATGTGTATATTAATTACTTTAACAATTAATTCTGACAATTTAATAGCCAAAATTAATGTAAATTATAATTCTAATAAGTTAATTCCAAAACTTATCTTTTTTCCTTTTTTCATATGCACAAAAATTATGATACCAAATTAATGGTGTCATTGTGAATTTTTTAAAGATTAGATATTTTATTTATTAACCCATCAATATACTATTCAAAAACCGGTTTGAAACTTTAGCTTTTATATATGTAATTATGATTTTATAACCAAAAGATTGATGTGAGAAATTTTAAGGCTGCTAAATGCTAAAGTTGTCAATCGTTCTCTAATGCAATTAAAACCGATTTATGTTGGATAAAGTAACACTCATATTCAAGATTTTCAAAAGAAAATATTACTCCACCACAAATTGTGAATTCAGATTAACATAATAAGTCACCAATAAAATCATGTGAAAGATAAAAATCAAATGAATAATTCACTACTTACAAGTTAAAGTTGTAACAAAATAAACTGCAAAGATGCATTCCAAAATATGTATTGAGATGATGCATATGTTTCACTACAAGCAAAACATATTACAACTTTTCTAATCAACAGTTGTTTTTTGAAAAATGTGTTAGATACAAAAAAGACAACCAAACATTATTTTAGAGGATCATAGTTAATATTGAACACAAACAAGTTGCAAATTTGTGCAAAAAAGATTTTTTCTTCCACCATATAACATTGCATATTTCCAAAAAATTGTTACAATAAGTAGTCTAATCTACATAATTATTTTCATATTTCCATATATTATAATTTTTATCAACAACTAGTCTAATCTACATAATTATTTACTATAACACTAATTTTTTTGTAATACTAAATACACAAATACTTACTAAACTAGAAACTATTACATATTTTATCATGTTAATTTTAAAATTCATGCAAATCATGAATTTTTTTTTCTAGTATTATATTTAGTATCACTGATTTGGGGAATCTTCACCGACAAAATTTAAATATTTTAATTTTTGTCTTTTAGTTATAATATACCACACGGTGTAAGGTTAATATAATAGATCGTACCTAGACGTCAACAAAGAAAAAGATAGATTATAAGTGCTTTTTCAACTGCTACATAGTAATAGAGTTAAGAGAACATTAGAAAAATTCGAAGGCGTGGACTGTTGCGATGAACAGGTTAAAAAAAAAAATTCATTATTATTTGGTAATATAATTCTTGCTTAACTACAACGATAAAAAAGATCTTACTATCACTTATGGAAAGTAATCTTTAACACCCTAAAACTTCAAATCCTATTCAAAAACACCCTAGTTCTAAAATTGGTTTTAGTTTTTAATTTCTTTTAAATAAAATAGGACAAATACTGAAATACCCTTAATAAATCAATCAAATTACATGAAAATCAGGATATAAAAAAAAAAAAAAAATTTCCCCTTGAGAGGATGCGAACTCCACACGGCAAAGACTACTTACGATAGAGAAAAATAATTATATTGTAACTAAGACCCTTTAACTTTATGATATATTGATATCAACCCGCTCAGTCTAAAACTCCCAAATGCAATGAGAAATCTCCAAAATTAAAACCTAACCCTAAAATTATTTTTGTTCTTCTCTCTCTCTCTTTGATTGCGATTCAGAGACGAGATCGGTTTCTTAGAGTTTCATCTTCTCAGGCTCTTTATATCTGTCGTCATCGCCGTTGCCGTATCCATCACCTTTTTTCGTTGTTGTCGACGTGGCCCAATCTCTTCAAGATGATCTCTTTAATTTCCGAAAAGGATGAGTTTTGATTTGGATCCAATTATTTGGGTTTTGATTTCGAAACATGTTTCATCCCTTTCACTGCCATAGATGTATAAAATTTGAAATTAGGGTTTATAGTAAAACCAATTAGGGATTTTGATAGGAATTTTGGATTAGATTAGATGATTTCGGTTTTATAAATTGTGGGTTAGGATTTGTAGTAAAAAGTTTTTGTAGATTTGATATGAGCCCATACTCATTAAATCCTCAACAATTAACTCTGGGTGAAAATGAACAAGCGGAACACAATCAATAAAATCCAATAATTCATTGAACCAACAATTCCAAAACAATCTAAATTCCAAGGAAATCAATAACCAAAATTCTAGAATAAACAACTAGCAACCTAAACCAGGTCTACTCAGTTCAACACAACATAAATAAAATCCTAATCATCCTCCGTCCTTGCCTTGATTCCACGATCACACTTTATCTTTACCTGCAACTCAAAAGGAAAAAGGGAATTGAGTGAGTATTATCACAAATACTCAGTGGAGCGGTCATCCCGCCAACAGGTTAAACGCAGAATACAAATATCACATTAATTAACCGTTTAAACACAATATCAATTTCCAGTTACAAAAAAAATACATAACTCATCAAATTACAAACAGGTGTTGATCGACACCACCATGGTGTCGATCGACACTCACTATCATCGAACATAAACCTTTGTCGAGGTGTCGATCGACATAACCTCTAGGTGTCGATCGACGCCTCATGCAGAAACCAGAATCCGAGCGTGGCTCGATTCGGAATTTCAACGATTATCAATATCAATCACGACACTGTAACGACCGTAACCCAATTTCCGAATGATTTTGGGAGGTGTCGATCGACACTAAGTTTCAGAAAACCGAAAGTTTTGTTTTAAACCGCGATTTTCACGCGGTTCGGTTATCGAAAACCCTAGTCGCGTGTTTTTAAAGAGTTTCTGAGTGGAGCCGTCGGGAGAGGCAGAAAACTCAGAGAGAAATCAGAGAAGATTCGTGAATCGTCGTGTTTCCGAGTGAGAATCGTGATAGTATTCGTGTTCTTCATCCGTTCGTTTCGGAGATTGTTCGTGGCGAAAGTTCGTGCGATTCCTAGCGTTTTAGCGCCATTCCAGATTTTCGAGTCTGTGATTGTTGAGTTCCTCGCCGTTTTCAACCCGAAATCCCGTTCATTCACTGAGGTGAGTGCGTGATCGCTAGGATTACTCGTAGTTTTGCGTTTATAGCGTTTGTGTGTATGATGTCGTGATATATGGTTGATGATTGATGTTTTGATGATGATTGTTCATGGTGTTACCGTATGATTGATCGGAAGTTGTTAAAACATTGATTCCGGGTCGAGACATGAGAGGGTGTCGATCAATCATCTAGAGGTTGTGTCGATCGACACCACATAAGAAATGATACTCGTTGTCTGTGAGTGTCGATCGACACCTAGAGGTAGTGTCGATCGACACTCGGTGCAGTTTCCTGTACGTGAGTATCACGTGTCGATCGACACCGTCATGGTGTGTCGATCGACACCAGGTTGGAAATTAAGAAAAATTTATAATCTTTTTATTGAACGTTTGGAATTTTGTTTAAAGTGTTATTAACTGGTAAATTGTGGTAAATGTGTTTTATCTGTAAATTGTTAATCTATGTTAACCTGTTGCGGGATGACCGCTCCACTGAGTATTTATGATAATACTCACGCAACTCCCGGATTCTTTTGAGTTGCAGGTAAAGGAAAGATGTGATCGTGGAATCGAGGCGAGGACGGGGGATGATATGATGTCTTTTATTTTATGTTGCTGGATTTTAGTAGCCCGTTAGGTTGCTAGTGATTATGGAATTTGTTAGACTTGATATTTCCTGAATTTGGTATTTGCTGGATTATTGGTTATTTATTTATTGGAATTGGATTTGAATATTTGGTTGGTTATTTTCCGCTTGTTGTTCACCCTGGTTTAATTATTAATTAAAAAACAAATGCGGGTGTTACAGACACGATCATTCATCATCTAAAACATCAATCATCACAATCATTGAACAAATAACCACGAATCACCGAAATGTAACAAAGAACACTCGAATCCTACGAGAAACCCGCGATCACGCACTCACCTTCGCGAATGACAAGATTATGGATTGAAATGGCGAAGAACACACCCTCTACAAGGATAGAAAGCCACATGCTAACTCTTCTCTATCACCTCGGAATCATGATATAAAACAGGATTCGGAAAGTAGACTCAAAGAGCTTTCCAACGACATAAGGATTGTTGCCTAACTCGCTTTGACACTCTGGGATAACTCCCTCGAAATGGTCTGATCCCAGACCCGATTCCATAAAATTTCCCGATGATCAGAAATGATTTGATCATCTGGTCCTCTTCTCCAACACAAGGCAACAAAACTGCCTGATTTCGCGAAACAATCCCTTCCTCAAGAACATGAGAATCATCACTTTCTCTCTCAATTTTCCATCTCTCTCACGTTTTCTGCCATCAAAACAAGGCTACTCGACCAGCAGCGCTTATAAACGAGTCTTTAGGGTTTCCCTTAACCCAAACCGAATAAAACCCCAATTAAAAATCAATTCAACCCGGTTCTGAAATGATGGTGTCAATCGACACTATCACTGGTGTCGATCGACACCCACATAAAATCACTATTCTGGATTGCGGTCATTACAGTAGCTCTTCCATCTATTGGGCCCACGTAATTAATTGGTTCATTCTGCAAAGTGGCTTTGCACGTAAATAAGTCCTTGTTTTTAAATGTTAATGTGGTAAAAAATCATATTTTTGCTTTATCTCGCCGAACGAAAAATCACTTCTCTCTCTAATATATCTCCTCCCCTTCACTTTACTTGTTCATATCACCTATTTGTTTCTTCTGATCCGGCCACCACTCTGATATTAGAGTGAGATTTGGTAGGACATCTTATACTTTTTATTTGCTAAAGATGTTTCTTTTTTTTTCACTCTGATTTCAAGACATATCTTCTTTTTGCATTTATGGTTGTTATGAAATCCTTGTTTCTTTCACTCATTTTTGTAGTAAGTAAATTGTTCCATGTTTATGAGTCTCTCTCTCCTCATGAATGTTATAGATTTGTGTTTTTATTTGTTTTTTTGGTTTCGATCTACTTTCACTGTTCACAAAATTTACATATTCACAACTTTTGTAAGTGTTCTAGTGGTTAATATGGGGTTATGTGAAGCTTTCACAAACTATGTATAAACTTACAAATTCATCTATTAAAATATCCCTCTGTACATATTTGTGTGATTATTGATTTTCTCTTCTTAATTTTGTATACATCCATGGACGTGACCACTCTCCCTTAAAGTGTTTTTGCATACAGAGAAGAACCAATTAGGGATTGTGTTAATTATTATTTCATGTAATATATTACTGATCTATGTCGTCACTTATTTGATTACTATGTAAAGGTTTACTTTGTTAAGTAATATCTTCAGGATTCATGTATTATCTTAAAGCTTCATTTTCATAGATAGCCTTTGGTATATGTTTTCATTTGTATATTCGATTCTTGATAACATTTTTTAATTGTGTATAGAGACATGGATATGTTAACCTTTCCTACAAGCGTTTTTGCAGACAAAGAGTAACTGGTTGACAATCATGTTGATATTCAAGGATTTTGCGACTTGTAGTTTTCGAAGTTATCCATGTTACATCTTTCGTTGTTGGTGATGGAATGGATCTGGAGTCAGAAGATGAAGAAAATTAACATGTTATTGCTTTAAAGATTGACAAAGTATGATAACTTGATAAATGATGAGGCGTTAAGTTACTTCCGTGAATAATCTCTAGATTTTGTGTTTTAAATTCATGTTAGATGTACAAAGCTATTATTTTATATGCATCTCCAAATGTTACCATTGTAAGACCTTTTTTACGTTTGCAATCTACATTGTTGCGTAGTGGTTTATGTTTGAGGATGCCTATATATTTCTATAATTGTCAATCCATTTTAAAGATATTAATGAAAATAAACATCTATAGACCTACATAAAATAGCACATGAAACTGTTGTTTTGTATATTACGAGTATTTGCAAAGCTCCAAACTAGGTTTAGTATCATGACCTTACTACTTCCTTATATCTTTGACTGTATTAAGGATCCACCAATATGCATAGGGATCTACTTTCTAATATCGTACCACACAAACTTTGTAGCGCTTGAACCCATCATAAAATGCTTCAACCCAGCAAATAACACTCCAATGTCCCGAGCATGGTGAGCATTCCGTAGTAAGTGTGTCCTCTCCAAATTCCTTTCATGACATCACATGACATCAGTTGAACTTATATTTTGGGGATGAATTGATTTTGAAAGATGAAGCTTTTCTTAATATTTTAAATTCCCACTCAAAAGCTTCACATAATTAATAATAAATGCTAAGTACCTTTATATTCATCCTCCACCACTTTACTTGTTCATGTTTGCTCTTTTGACGCCGTCATATCAAATTGTCTCACCCACGCGCATGAAAGAGTAACGCGTCCCACCATAAATGTATATATGATTTTGTGAGGTACCCATTTGCTAATTTTCCACACCCCTAATTACACTATCTGACATTGCCGTTTTCCAAATTCTCCCTAAAAATATGGTAAACAAGCTATTTTACATTCATATTCATCTAAATATTAATTAGATTTTTTATCTAAATTATATCTCTATACATATAAAATATTAATTGCAAAGAAAAAAATAAATTTACTTTTAGAGTAACACTTCACTAATTTTAGCAAATGTCATCTTCTCGTTTTTTAAATTTTTCTTAACCTAATTAACTTTTTTTCCTAACTTATTCATTCAAAAAATAATAATAATAATATCCTCGAAAATTAACCCACGTTCTCCATTTAGAGCTTGTCTACTAGTGATATTTGGCCAGTATCATATGCCCATATGTAATTAAAAATGGATCAGAAAATGAGTTTGGGCTTGAAACGTATCAGTGGGATGATCTTTTTGATAGTGTCTCAACAGACACGTGTTCGATTGTGAGTGGACCATGAATTTCGTTTTTGGGGGAAAGAGAGAAAATAAAAAACATTTGATAAAAATTTTGTTTTTTCTTCTCTTTGTCAGTGATTTTGCGATTCACCTTCTTTTCTTCGTTTTAATCGTCGTCGTTTCTCTTGTCATCGTCGGCGTTTTTCTTTGACTCTCTCTCTCTCTGATCTTAAACCATGATTATTTCTGTGTTTCGTCGTCGTGATGAATCTCAACCTAAATCTCCGTCGATCTATCTTCTGCATGTGGAGAGAAAATAATTATTTTGAGTCAGACGATGATGATGAAGATAAGTCCTCTCTCTCTTTGATCTTCTTTTACTTTTTGTAGATCTTGGTTTAGGGTTTGGGTATATGAAATGTCAAGATTTGTAGATTCGATTGTGTTGTGATTATTTGATTATTCGATTATTAGATTCTTTGATTCTTCTCACACTGGTGTGTTCTGGAAATTCGTTTGAGAATGATGAATCTGGTATTGGTAGAACTCTAATATGAAATTCAATTCAGTTATTAATAATTACGGCATGCAATTGATATTTCAGATTAGAGTTTTGATGAATGGTTACTAATATTTCATATTCGTTACTGAGTTTTGATGAATTATATATTGGTAGATCTCTAATTTAGCTAATTAATCAGGGGATTTTGAGAAACTTGATTGTGTAAACAGATTTTGATTATTGTGGTCCTTCGTAACTAACTCAGAACATTTTTGTTTGTGTTTGCAGTGTTGTGTGAGTGACAGATTCTCAAGACATAGGTGGTAAAAAGCTCCAATGTTGAGAAACTTCATAGGTGATAAGGTAAACTCCAAAATTCTTTCATGTCTTTAATTTTTGTACTGCAAATGCTGAAAACTTAAGTTGAGAAACAATTGATGAATACGAATAGGAAGATAAGTTAAGTACTTAAATTAGATGATTAATGGTGATGGAGACAGTACTGTGTGCTTGCAATTGGTTTATAAACTGTTTAGAAATTTATTGTGATGGACATTCATTACACAGTTGGTTTATAGATTCTAGTCATTCATTACATAGTTACTTGAGTGTCCTTGCTTCATGTCTAGAGTGTTACAGTGTCGTTGAAAGTTAAAACTGATCCAAAACAAATATGAAGTTATGTAAACTTAGCTATAATGAAGTTATGTAAAGTTAAGTAAAAGGAAGTTATGTAATCAATTAAACTAGAGTGTAGAGTTTGTAATTATGTTATTTTAGTCTGAAGTTATATGTAAACTTAACTAAACTATAGCTTAATTTCTCTTCAATTGAACTAAAATGCATCTTAATTGAACTAACTTAAAAAAAATTAATGGTGATGTAACTTAACTTGTCTCAGTTACTTAACTTAACTTGTCTCAGTTACACATTATTCTGCAAATCCTGCGGTGTCAAAGCTTGCCATCCGAGAGGTAAATACTTGTAAGCAAAAATGGGAAAAGATGAATGAGAGAATAATGAAGTTTGTTGGCTGCTACGAGTATGCAAAGCGGATTCCTCACAGCGGAGAGACGGATAATGATGTTCTTCTGGTGGCCTACAAGCTCTACTTCCAGGATCAAAAGGCTAAATTCACACTTGAGCACGTTTGGAGAATACTCAAGAATGATCAAAAATGGTGCAGCTTCTACACTTCAAAAAGTAAACCAATGAAGAAGAGAACAAAACTAAATGATATTTCTAGCAGCTCCAATACAGCCTCCCATGTAGAAGAAGACACAATGGAGAAGCCTATTAGTGATAAGGCAGCAAAGGCAAAACCCAAAAACATAGGTAAGGCAAAGAGTGAAGAGTGTGAAGTCAGTTCTGTGAATGAGCTTCAGTCTTTGTGGGTGATTAAGGAGATGGACTTAACTTATAAGGAGAAACTATCCAAGCATAAGTGCCTGACAGCCTCATTGCTAGGTCTAAAACACTATGCGACAATGAAAGGACCCTTAAGAACCAGCTTATTAATAAGATGTTATCTACTTGCAATGAGGCTGTTTGATATAATAGAAGACTTGCAATGAGGTTGTTTGATAACATTATTTGGTAACTTATTCTGATTCTCTTTGTTTGTTTCATTTTGTGTATATGTTGTGTGTATGCTTAATTTCTTTGATTGCTTAATTATGTGGATAACTTGTTATGATTCTCTTCATTTGGTTAATTATGTGCATGTTGGAAGCTACAATGTTGTTTGTTTAGAAGCTAGTGTGTCGGCAAGGAAGAAGATTGGAAGCTAGTGTGTCGGCAAAGAGGAAGATGTTGGAAGCTAGTGTAGTATACTGATCAGTCTTTGTCTTTAATTTACTGTGTATTTTTGTATTTTGTAACAAAGTAGGTGTACCAAACTATTGGTGTTTTGTAATGTGTTTTTTTGTTGTACAAAACTTGGTCTTAAAAGTTTATATATATACATATATATGTTTGGCTAATGTTTGCAAATATGTGTACCAAACTTCCTTCTCCAAGTTTCTTTCTCCTTTGATTCCAAACTTTCCTTCTATCTCATTCTCTATTACCAAATTTTGCTTCTCATTTTTTTGTTAATATCTCTTTTTAATCCCAAAGAAGATTATCATTTGCTTTGTTTTTTTCTCTTTCAGTTTGTTTCTTTCTATCTCATTCTCTTTTATCAAACTTTGCTTCTCATTTTGTTGCTAATCTCTCTTTTTAATCTCAAACAAGATTATCATTTGCTATGTTTTTTCTCTTTTGGTTTGTTTTCTTTCTATCTCATTCTCTATTACCAAGCTCTTCTAATTATCTTTCTCACTCGTTTTTTTTCCTTTTATTCAAATCTCGTTCTTTTAACATTTCCAAAATTATAAAAACAATGGCATCACATCGTCACACTTCTAATGACAATTTTGATGAGGCTTTTGATGAAAATATCGATCAAATCTTTGAAAAATATTTTGAAGATGGTATAGATGATTACATTACACATGTAGAGGCCAAAAAAAATAGGAACAAAAGAGCTACAATAGAAAGAGAATGCGAGGAAGGAAATATTCGATTATGGAACGATTACTTTTGCGACCAACCTGTTTTCCATGATGGCATTTTCCGACGACGATTTAGAATGAACAAGCGACTATTCATGCATATTGTTCAAAGACTTCCAATGAATTACCATATTTCCAACAAAGACCAGATACTACCGGAAGATTCGTTCTATCTGCCCTACAAAAATGTACAGCCGAAATTCGTCGTCTGGCATATGGTATTGCAAATGATGCAGTGGATGAATACCACTTTGAGCTAATCTTTAGAGCATTTTGTGGATGGGGTTAATACATTTATTCGAAGGTGAGTACCTGAGAAGACCTAGATCAGACGATCTTCAACGATTACTCAATATTGGAGATCTCACGGATTTCCCGAGATGATAGGAAGCATTGATTGTATGCATTGTGAGTAGAAGAATTTTGATGATATATTGGAAGATCGAGCTCCACAAGTCAGTTACCGTGTCAATGGACGTCGATACCACATGGCTTAATATCTCACAGATGGTATCTATCCAAAATGGGTAACTTTCATCCAATCAATTTCTTTTTGGGTAACTTTCATCCAATCAATTTCTCGACCACAAGGTGCAAAAGCATCATTATTTGCTAGTTGTCAAGAATCAGTCAGAAAAGATGTCGAGCGCGCTTTTGGAGTCTTGCAGGCTCGGTTTGCTATTGTTTGAAACCCAGCTATGTTTTGGGGCAAGAATAGACAAGATGTAGAAGACATGTAGAAGATAATGCACAACATGATAGTAGAAGACGAACGAGACCAATAAACTCAGTACGATTTATCAGAATTCGTACAAGGAGAAGGAAGCGGGACTTCACAAGTGGACTACACGTTTTCTACAGAGACATCTACAAATGTGAACAATATGATGGTCAATCGAGCTCGACTTCGCGAGGAAAGAATTCATTGACAATTGAAAGATGATTTGGTTGAGCATATTTGGCAAAAATATGGCAGAAGTGAAGACTAGAGCCGACTTAATTGTTTTTTTTTCATCATGCTTTTATGTGTTTTCTTGCATTCTACGTTTTTACGGATTGTTATATTACCTTTTTTTATAATCTTCTATTTTTATATACGTACCACTTTGATTATTTTCCATTTTGCAAACACTAAAAAAAATTATTAATGATACCCATACCGGTTTCACCACAAATTTATTAACAATATCTTATTGGGTCTTTAATAATTAACTAATATTATAATTAATACTAAAAAATTGCTTATGATACTCTCAAAATATCACCAATGTCCATATTCTTACAATTTTCAACAATTGAGCCAACAATTGAGCTATCAAACTATCAACTACTACTAATTTGCAAACTATTAAATCTACGGATCCAACTTAAAAACTATTGAAATTTATAAAATTATATGAAACAAAAAGTTAGAATGAATTTAACAACATGATTTGCCACTGCATAGCAGGGTCCTTAATACTAGGTTTGTATAAACTAGTAAATTAACACAAATTATATGTGATATATCTTTGTTCTAGGAAAAGTATCTACTCTTTGAAAATGTTTAATTTTAAAAGAGAATATTAAAGGTTATATTTATTGTGAGGTATTCACAGTTCATTACACATGATTGAATTGAATATCCTCAAAAATCTGAATTTGAGGACACTTCAACGCATGTGGCCTGTTTATCCTTTTTTCTTAGAGATTCGAATGTTTCTTTTTCTTGTATGCTTCAAATTAAAATCAAAACTCCCTCGTGCAAAGTTTACAACCAACATATTTTAATTCTCTGTCTTTATGGCTGATTAATTTATATGCTTCACTATGCCTTCAATTTATGTGTTTTTCTTGTCAACCAGCAATATAAATATTAGTTATACTTATATGAAACTCTTTCTTTTATAAATAGTTTGAACTTACGAGAAAAAGAGTAAAGGTTAATAAAAATTGACAAAAAGAAAAAAAAAGTTAAGAAAAAATCATCATAGACATTGTTCTTTTCCGATGTAAAATTCAAAAAGCCTTTGTTTTGCATTTTTTTTTTTAACAAACTCCATATATTAAATCACATTTGGTCGATAGAAAAACTAAAAATCGGGTACTTTCTACCGACTCATCGAGATCTACATAATAAAATAAATGGTTATGTGCTCGTCCTGCTTTTGCAAAGGCATCGGTCAGAGCCAGATTTGAGCGAATCGGGGCCCCATACGAAATATCTTAAACGTGAAACAATTATAAAGTAAGAAGAAAAGCCATACAAAAAACCTCATGTTTAATAAAACAGTTTCATCCCAAAAAAATATAACAACAAGCTAACGATACTCAAAAATAACCCTTCTTGCGTTCTTCCTTGCAAAATCACTCATCAAACGTTCATAGTCGAGATTTCTAAGCATGGCTTTTTCGATCGATATCACAGCCAATCCATTTAACCTTTCTTGCGACATAGTTGACCGTAGATAAGACTTTATTAACTTCATCTTCGAGAAACTTCTTTCGGCCGACGCGACTGAAACAGGAATCGTAAGCATTATCCTATACGCAACCCATAAATTTGGATAACAATCCTTAAATTTCTTCAAAAACTCCAATACTTCTACATTCTTCTTTAAGTCTTTTGGTAGAACTTCTCTAAAGACTTTGATTTCCAAGAATAAATCACTCCCATCAATATCAGATTTTGCTCCATGCTTGAGAAAAACTTCAAGGTTAGTGCATGATTTCTTCAAATCATCATCATTTGATGCATTGAGTTTCCGCAAACTAAACAAAAATCCAAAAAATATTTTCATACTCTTGAAACTGGTCTAGCCTTGTTCGAAATGAAACTAAACCTTGATCGATGATTTTGATGAAATAATTGATTCTAAAATCCTCCTCCAAACTCAAAACCAAACCAACATCATCACCTTTTTCAGGTTGCTCATCAAAATGAGTTTTTCTTCTAATAAGACGCTTGCTCTTCTTATTAAACATGGGTTCAATATCCATAGCACTTGCAACTTTTAAAGCCTCCTCTTTTGCTTTTTCAAAACCTGTTTCTCTATAATTTTGGAAAAAAGAGACTAACCCATTTAGGTGAGCAATGGCATCATCGATATCCATATTTTCATCTTGTAACGTCTTGCTCACCGTGTTACCAACAAATAGAATATCATACCATATAACCATACCAAACAAAAACTCAAACCCTCCAATCCCATGTGTTTCGCTAACCGCAAGATATTCAGCCTCACTTCGTGTTTTTGGATCATCACTATTCTCCGCCAAGTAAAGTAAAGCATCCCTGATTTCTGGAGCTTTAAAACGTATTGCTTTAACGCTTTCAAGATGACTTTCCCAACGCGTATCAGATAACGTTTTAAGTGTTAGACCTCCGACCAATTTTTCATACATCTTCCACCTAGTAGAAGAAGGTGCAAAAAAACAATATAAACGTTGGATGATCCCAAAAAAAGAAACCGCTTTTTCAGAAGATTTGGCAATATCACAAATAGCCAAATTTAGATTTTGGCAGCCACATGGTGTATAAAATGCTCTCGGATTGATATCGAGCAATCTCCTTTGTACTCCCTTGTTTTTCCCTTTCATGTTAGATCCATTGTCATATCCTTGTCCTCTTACATCATCAATATCCAAATTCAGACCAACCATAATGTATCACAAACTAGCTCAAAAAGTCCATTCCCAGATTTATCATCAACTTCTAGAAACGTAAGAAAAAATTCTTCAACATGAGTTGGATCCACTGATATATCCACACATCGAATTACAAGTGACATTTGCTCTGTGTGGCTAATATCTGGAGTGGTATCAAGAATAACCGAGAAGTATTGTGCCTCTTTAATCTTTTTAATGATCATAAGCTTGATTTCAGATGCTAACATTTCAATCAATTCATTCTGAATTATGTGGCTGAGATAAGTATAACGAGTTTCTCCCTTTTTAGCTCGCCTAACATGCTCTCGCATGACAGGATCAAACTCACTAATCATTTCAACACTCCCCAAGAAATTCCCATTGTTATCTTCACCAAGTTTCTCATTAGTTCCTCGAAAAGCAATATTACCCTTGGCAAGATATTTAACCACTGCAAATAATCTCAATAGTAATTCTCTCCAATGGTTCCTCTCTTTGTTAATCTCCTCTTGAACAAACTTATCAATAATCTGATTTTTTTGCAGCCTCAACTCTAGTTCCATCCATTGGCTCATGCACATAATGTGGTCATGACTCTTTTCGTGTTCGCTGAGCCTTCTTTTTACATTGTTTCAATCTATGAATCCAACGCTTGCTAGTTGAGTAGTATCTCTATACCGAGAGAACAACTTGCAACAAAAGCAATAGATTTTCTTTGATGTTGTTGAATAGACTAACCAACGTCTATCCTGTCTATCTCCATTATCCATACGTTTTTTGTAATGTCTAAGAGAAAAATGTCTACCATTTTCATTGTTCTCAAAAATAGAATCGCAGATGGTGGTGGTGGAGGACCTTTCTCAACCAAATAATCTCTTAACTCTTGATCAATCTTTCTCCAATTTGCAGGATCCATAATATCCAAAGATAAATCATTCCTTGTAAAGTGCTCATCATATGCATTTTGATTGAGATTTTCATCATCTATCTCAACCCTATTATGATTTTCTTCTTGCTCTGGATTTTCACTTCCGATTCTAATTCCATCCTCTTTACCCTTTTCAAAAGTCTCACGTTCATCAACTATAACATCATCAACACCATCAACCTCATCAATTCGATTGACCTCACTAGAACAACCAACCTCATTATTCTCATCAGTTCTAAAAGATTTTGGTTTCTTAAAATACTTGTCAAGAGAACCCGATAGAGACTTCACCATATTTTCATTTTTTCTCTTCTTTTCTCTTTTTTCAGCTCCAGATGGATATTTCCTGAACGCACTCATCTTCTTGCTGCACACTAAGTAAATAAAAGTTAGAATCCAATCGCTAAACTGCAAATAGTTGAATTTTGATATTCTAAAGTGGAAAAGGATCAAATCTGAATTTTGTCAATTAAGCAGGTACAAACAGAGAGAAGAAACATATATCATATACATAGAAATCAAATAAATTTTTACCCAAAGCCAAAGGTTCAAAAGCTTAATCTATTATTCTCAACAATCGTCGTCTCTTTTGTTGATGAAAAAGAAAACGAAAAGTCAGACAGGAGTAGCGAACAAGTTTTCTTTTCTCTTTATCTCACAACTGTTTTTTTAAATAATTGAAAGCCTTAAGGCATAAAGAGAAGCAAACGAGCCCATAAAATACCTATTTAGTACGTTCACTTCATCACTTACATCTTCATCAATATATTATTTTTCATACCATATAAAAAAAAAATTTAGCGGGCCCCTTATTATGTGGGGCCCCATTTAAATGAGTCATAGAAATGTGCTCAAATCTGGTTCTGGCATCAGCACGATCATTACAAGAACGAGGAATATAACTAACTAAAAAGAAATAAAATGTTCTCTAAATTCTGTGAAGTAATCTAGCTCAGATTGGAAAGCTGGCCAATCTATAGGTGAAAGCTGGCCAGAAGAGAAAATTAAATCACAAAAATTAGTAACTTGGGGTCTTTGAGTTTAAGATGCTTATATTTTCTTGTTGCCATCTGTTTCTTGGAATACGTATAAAAAAACATTTGTATAGTGACACTGTTATAAATACAAAGATACACAGATCTGTGTTTGTGGGTATTGAATAAATTATCAAAGCTCACATTTTTCTGCTAATTCGTAATCTCGAATTTGCCTAAAGAAGAGCCTTTTTCCAAATCTCGTTATTTCTGGTATAAAGGAATCATTTTCCCTTCTGGGTTTCATAAAATATTTTGAAATTTCAGAGAACATTCACCGAACAAGAACAAATTTTGTCCTTGTGGGTTCTACCGACAAGGTCTGTGTATGGCTCCCGCAAGAAACGGGGCAGTCCTACCAATTCTAGGGTTCTTAATATGTGCAGTTTTCATCTATTTCTCAATTCGTGATTTGTGGGTAAATCACAAAGGGAAAACCGAGTTAGGGTTTGTGAAACGGAACGGAACTCAGTTCGTGGTCGATGGTAAGGCTCTGTATGTAAATGGTTGGAACTCGTACTGGTTCATGGACCATGCGGTTAATGAACACAGCAGATTCCTTGTCGGTGAAATGCTTGAAGCTGGGGCTAAAATGGGTCTCACTGTTTGTAGAACTTGGGCTTTCAATGACGGTGGCTACAACGCTCTTCAGATCTCTCCTGGTCAATTCGATGAGCGAGTCTTCAAGGTTTCTTCTTTTCTCTTCTGTAATCAGTTTAGCTTCCAGTTCTTGTTTAATGGGGATTTGTATAATGGAATTTGTTTAGGCTTTGGATCATGTGATTGCAGAGGCTAGGAAGCATGATGTTAGATTGCTTCTTAGCTTAGTGAATAACTTGCAAGCGTATGGAGGGAAGTCGCAGTATGTGAAATGGGCATGGCAAGAAGGTGTTGGTCTTAGCTCATCCAATGATTCCTTCTTCTTTGATCCATCTATCCGTAAATACTTCAAGAACTATCTCACGGTAATGGTTTTTGTCTATCTCAGTCTCTTGTCAATACGATTTAAACATAGGACACTGAGTGATGGTTGATTCGCAGGCTCTGTTAACCCGTAAAAACTCGGTAAATGGAATAGAGTATAGAAACGACCCTACGATTTTCGCTTGGGAGTTGATAAACGAGCCCCGATGCTCGTCTGATGTCTCTGGCGACACCCTCCAAGTCAGTCCTCTAATTTCACTTTGAACTGTTTCTTATTCAGCAAAAATATTAATGTGTGTTCGTGCGGGGATTACAGGACTGGATAGACGAAATGACGGGGTTTATAAAATCAATTGATGACAAACATCTCCTCACAGTTGGCCTTGAAGGCTTCTATGGTCCCAAGAGCCCGAAACGACTGACGGTTAATCCAGAACAGTGGCCCTCTGAGCTTGGAACAGACTTTGTTCGAAACTCCAACTCATCAAACATTGATTTTGCGTCCGTTCATATCTACCCTGATCACTGGTAAGTACAGAGAATGAATATTTTGATTGCCATGAGTTCTTGAAAGATTGAAATTTTGTTACATTTGGGCAGGTTTCATAATCAGAGGTTTGAAGATAAGTTAAAATTTGTGGTGAAATGGATGCAATCTCACATTGAAGATGGGATGAAGGAACTGAAGAAGCCAGTTTTGTTCACAGAGTTTGGACTCTCGAACCTGAACAAAGACTACGAACCATCCCAACGAGACCGTTTCTACAGAATCATCTTCGACGTAGTTTACAAATCAGCCAAGCGAAGGAAGGCAGGAGCAGGCACATTGGTGTGGCAGCTATTCATGGAAGGCATGGAAGGTTTCAACGATGAGTTTGGGATTGTTCCACATGAACATGATTCCATGTATAGATTGATGATTGAACAATCTTGCAGATTGGGTAAAGTCACAGGACGTCGTAATGAACATAAGCTAAGACAGCTTTGTTCACACAGAACTTGAGAGAATCACATGTGTAACCTAAGTTTTTTCCATACATCTGATTCTCATTTTTGTCACCTCAAGAGTTAATGATTTGATGTATTCAAGTTACTTAATCAGAGAAATTCATATTTATAAGCACAAATCTGTAAGATCTTAGGTAATAAAACAGAGAAATCCAAAAACTAAATTGCATTTCATGAACTAACGTTTGGCCAATCTTGGAGATGTCCTCGTTGAACTTTTCTTCTTCTCTTTCAATTTCTTCACAGATGATTCCGGTTCAATCAATTTCTTGCTCGGTTTAACTTTAACCAATTTGGTTTCGTTTTCTTCAGCGACTCGATCAAAATCAACAGAGAGTTTTCTCCTGATTCTAGCAACACCTTCGTCTTCAGATCCGACCTCATCATCATCGTTCAGATCTAAATACCTTCGCCGTTTCACCACAATCGGAGTCGCAGGAGGAGACTCAGATCCAGATCTCTTCTTCTTCTTCTCGGAACTTCCAGATTCGATTTTGACGGGAGTGGAATGCTCAAGCTGGGCTCGGAGTTTTTTGCAATTACCTTCGATCCGACCTTGGAGACGGAGGCGCGTGAAGTTGAGGCCACCCATGGACCAGTGAGCGTCTCGGGCCCAAGAGAGAAGCGGATCAAGCACAGAGAGAGGAGGATCAACACGGTGAGAGTTGAATTGAGGATTATCGAAGAAAAGAGGTCGGGGAAGACCGTTTCCGTAGAACTCTGCTGGTCTAATGGCGAAATTTTTCTTCACCGGAGCCATCATTGTTGTGATTACAGAAGAAGGAAGAGATAAGAGAGAGAGAGAGAGAGATCTGAAGGAGGAAGAGGATGGGATTGATGGAGAAGTGGGGGATTAGGGTTTATATGAAGGAGAAGAAGTTTGGCGGGTGCGATTTCAATGGCGGGGGGCTCTACCGCGCTGCCTGAAATAAAAACAATTGGCGCCTCTTCAATTCGCTTTCGCGCACAAATTTTCAGTTTTATTTGGTTTTTTATAGACAAGGATTTGTGGGATTAAATTACACTCTAAGGCATTTTGGTTCAAACTCTTAACAACCAAATACACTTTGCACTAGAGAAGACTTTGGTCATGGTTAATATCGATTTTACTATTTCTTTATTGATTTATTTTCAAATTTGTCATTCTTTTTCCATTTTTCTTTTTTTTTCAACATAACTAATAAAAATTTTCAATTAAATGGTCTCTAGTATTTTGGCGGAAAAATTTTACGGTCTAGAGTTTTTTGACGGAAAAATATTACCGAATCACGTTTTTGGCAGAAATTTTTTATGGAAACACGTTTTTGGCAAAAAAAATTTACGGTCTCGAGTTTTTTGATGGAAAAATTTTACGGTCTCGAATTTTTGACGGAAAAATTTTACGGTCTCGAGTTTTTTGGCGGAAAATTTTTATGGTCTCGAGTTTTTTGGCGCGAAAATTTTACGGTCTCGGTTTTTTTGGCGGAAATTTTACGATCTCGAGTTTTTTGAAAGAAATTTTTTACGGTCTCGAGTTTTTTGGGGGAATTTTTTATGGTCTCGAGTTTTTTTGGCAGGAAAATTTTTACGGTCTCGAGTTTTTTGGCGGACAAATTTTACGGTTTTGATTTTTTTACGGGAAAATTGTACGGTCTCTATGGCGGCAGTGGTAAAGAATTTGGCGGAGGAAGACGCGGATACCACGCCGGAAATCTATGGCAAACTTCGATGCATATCCCTAGAATCTCTAAACTGATTACATGAGTGTGGATACGCAAAGTTGGACACGAAAGGCTACACGATCACATGGTCACATGTATGTGATTACGAAAGAAATTTTGTATTTATGTGTTCACATGTACATTGTCTGTAAATGATCACGGTTGTGTAAACAATATAGTGTTATGTATACATGACCACGACATATTTAAGAGATAGGCCATTACACATGATTTGTATTATGTTTTGAAGATACATGTATGTGGACTCAAAAGGGCACACGATCACGTGGTCAAATGTATGTGGTCACAAACGATATATCAAATTATAACAAGTTTTACATGAAAACCAAGTTGTCATGACCATGGATTTCACACTGACCACATTGTCATAACCAAATGGATACATGCTATTCCCGAACACTGACCACGCCGTCAAGACCAAAAAACTCGAGACCGTAAAATTTTCCTGCCAAAAAACTTGAGACAGTAAAATTTTCCCGCCAAAAAACTCGATACCGTAAAAAATTCCCGTTAAAAAATTCAAGACCGTAAAATTTTATCACCAAAAAACTTGAGACCGTCAAATTTTCCCTCCAAAAAAACTCGATACCTTAAAAAATTCCCACCAAAAAACTAAAGACCGTAAAATTTTCCCGCTAAAAAACTCGAGACCGTAAAATTTTCCTGTCAAAAAACTCAAACCATAAAATTTTCCCCCAAAAAAAATCGAGACCGAAAAATTTTCCTGCCAAAAAACTTGAGTTCGTAAAAAATTCCCGTCAAAAACTCGAGACCGTAAAAAATTCCCATAAAAAACTCAAGACTGTAAAATTTTCCCATAAAAAACGTGATTCCGTAAAATTTTCCCGTAAAAAAACTAAAAATCGTAAAACAATTTCGCCAAAAACATCAATCTCAACCTTTTATTATTAATAAAAATTAACGGTTAAGATTAAAACATTATCCAAAAATGTTTCACTTCTCTAGAAGGGCATAATTGTCCAAAAATGCATTGAATTTCTCCCAAAGTCCCTCTCTAGTGAAAAGTACCTTATAATGTAAGAACTTTGGTCCAAAGTGTCTATGAGTGTAATCAACCCAGGATTTGTGTGTATTTGTTAGAAATGGCCATATATTATGCCATTAACGCGAATTCCATTAATGACTCTTTATGTATGCTTTTTAATTTACCGAAAAAGAATGAAATAGTAGTTTTGTAATAATCTCTTTTTTAAGTTTTTACTCCCTTCCTTTGTTTTTAAATAATATTTTAGGAGTTATTTTTTGTTCTCACTTACCAATGCATAATTAATTGACATTTTAATATTTTTGACTCTTGAAATTTTGTAGACTGAATTTTTATTGGTTAAAATGTCTTGAATAAATAAAACGTAATGTTTAATTTCAAAAAATAAGAAATTTAATGATTTCTTTATAGAATGTCGAAACCTTAAACATGAGTTAAAAACAAACAGAGAAAGTAATAAACAAGATTCATTTATGACTCTTTATGTACGCTTTTTAATTTATCGAAAAGAATGAAATAGAAGTAGTTTTGTAATAATCTCGCCTTTTTAAGTTTTTACTAATAAACAAGATTCAATATAAAACAACTGGCCCGATACATACAAGATTGGGCATAAGAAAAGTAACTCAAGATCAGAGATTTGGGTTCAAGAAGAACATAGAAAGTAGTAAAACATACACAAATAATAAATAGGGATAAGAAAACACAAGTTGAGTCTCATAAGAAATACACAACAGACCCAATTTATTTGGCCCAATAAAACTAGGGCCTATAGACTAACGTAAGAGACGATAGCCTATAGAGAAGTGAAGAAGCAGAAGTAGATGGCCTTCACCATCCTCTTGGAGGCCCTCCTGAGGACTGGACACTCAATCTGTCAAGGAGGGCGTTAAAGTCGATGGGTTGGCCACTCTCCTCCATCCGCTGAATCACAGCCATGACATGGTCTCCTCTGAAACCCATGCTCACTAGCTTCTCTATCAGTTCACCATATTTTGATCTCAAGACAGGTGGTGTCCCAGTGTTACCACCACCACCTGCCTGATGCTGCTGAGGAGCGTACCCACCACCTTGTGGACCTTGGAGGTAATGGGTTTGCGGCTGCTGCGGCTGAGGTGGTGGGTACTGCATCCGTCCACCTTCATACATGGCATTCGCATACCCGGCAGGAGGAGGCCCTGAGGGTAGATACCCATCACCTGTCTGGGGGCTATAAGACACCTTTGTCTGTTGCGGAGCTTGTTGTGGTGCACTGTATCCGTAAGCTTGCACGGACTGTTGAGGAGGTCCAGAGTATGGTGATTGCAACTGCATGTTACTTGGTGATGATTCTACAGGGGGTTGGTTGCTTGGTGGGGCAGGTGCGTATGTTGGGTAGCCTCCACTGGACTGCGGCCTGGCCTGTGGCTGGGGAGGCCAGTTTTGCTGGTACTGCGAGAATGACTGAGTTTGAGCTGAGCTTGGGTGAGATGGAGCAGGAGGCGGTGGCATGAACTGACCCTGTGCCGATGGAGCAGGAGGTGAGGGCATGAACTGACCTTGCGCTGGTGGAGGAGAAGGTGAGGGCATGAACTGACCCTGCCCTGGTGGTCCTTGAGGTTGTGATGGTGGAGCAGGAGCGGGTGCTGGTGCAGGTGTGTTCTGAAGCTGTGTAGTAGGATGACTGTAATACTGCTGCTGCTGCTGCTGTGGCTGTGGGGCTATTTGATGAGGCAAAGCAAGTGCAAGCTGTTGGTTATGTGCATCTGAGGTGTTCTCGCTCTTCTTAGGCTCTGGAACAGGAGTCGCAACCCGTTCCTCACCATGTTGAGAATGAGTCGAAGAAGACGAGTCTTTCTGCACAAGTTGAAGCCTAGCTAGCTCTTTCTGAGTATCTGCTAGCTCTTGTTTGTCTCTGAGAATCTGGACTGACCTATGCACCTACATCAGAACATACATGATCTTAACGTCCATTGCTAATCAGAATTTTACAAACTACAATAAACAATAAAAAAAAGACTTAAAACACACCTCTTGCAGATGTTTGTCCAGAGATCTAAGCTTCACATCAGCCTCCTCATGTTCACGGGTCAAATCCGATTTCATTTCTCCAATTGTCTTATCGAGGTTGTAGCAGTACAGTTCTAGCTGGGATAAGCGTGAGCTGATGCCTTCAAGAAAGCGCATCATATTATCAGCATACTTCTTCATGGATCTTTCTACAGTGGCAGTAAGTTCTTGGCTCAAAGAGTCTTCCGGTGGACTGTAAGAGCTAGTAGGGAAAACCGAAGACCTTGCCATCCTCGTTTTGTGGAACTCCTGCAGGCAAAATGAGACAACAAACAAGACTAGCTCAGTATAACGATCAAGTGAATGAAAAATCTCCTTCCAACTTAAAAGAGGTATAATTTCCAGTTGACCAATATCAAAATTAGCTTTCTTCCAATTAATAAGTAATACTCCTAAGTGCTCTTATATACATCACCAAGCCGTTTCAACACAAGATAATTCCTCATAGGTACCGTACAACTAAAATCATCACTAACGTAACAAGCGTATAATCTTACTTCAGATCCAGAAACCAGACAAACAAAGAACCTTGAGCTATTTAGGGTGAAAGCCAATTATATTATCAAACGCAAGATCTGAAAATTATTAATGGAAGCTGAAGCAGGACCATATAACGAAGAAACTAGCTGAATAAGCTAAACAGCTAAGACCGCAAGTTCAATATTCCCAGAAACTGTTATTGAGCTACATCACTGAGAATAATAAATCGACAAGCACACAATCACGCGAATCATAATCGGATAAATAAAAATTCCAAATCGGAACCCTAAATTCCCACAACATAGATATCAACACAAATCGCCGATCGAGCAAATTCCGAAACTAAATCAAAGAAGGAAGGCGAAATCTGTGATTCACGAACCTTATTGGAGTTGGTAGCAGCGATCGCAGGATCGGAGTTAGGGCCATTAGACGAGTCCTGGTTGGTGTAGTCATCGTAAGAGCAGAGGATATCATCGGAACCAAAATCGAAACCCTTGGATCCTGCGTTGACCCGACCCGACGACCCAGACGCCATTGATTTCGAAAATCGATTTGAGAGAGAGAATCAAACGGAGATCGATTAGATTTAAGATTAGTCTTGGGAAGAAAGCAAAGCTTGTTCTCGTTTTCTTCAAAACCTTTGAAAATAAGCAAGCGAGAAAAACGTTATTTTTTATTATTTTTTTTTTTTTTTGCGTTTTTTTCTTTAAATTCGAAAACTCCAAGTGGAGAAAAATGGAGGTTTTAGTTCAGACTTGAGATAAGGATGAAGAAACGAGGAAACAGCCAAACCGACTTTCCTCTTCTTCTTTTTTCCTGTATTATTATTTGTATATTTTATCCCCAAAGATATTGATTATTTTCATTGTGCCCCGTTTGTTTGGGCTCATTATTTTTACAACCTTTAAATTTCAACGACTTCGTTTAGTCCAATTCATTTTCTTATGAACTAGGTATCCTCTATAATTTTATACTAGTTAATTACCCGCATTATATGCGGGATAAAATGATTATCGAATAAAATTAAAACTTTTAGCTAAAAAATAATTATGATGAATTATTATACGTAATTTAAAACATGTAATATTTGAATTATTCGATTAATTGGTACACAAATATGTTCTACCCATGAAGTAATTAGAAACAACACATTTTTATTGATAATTATTTTACTTGTCGGTGTGTTTTATAAAAAAAATAAAAACATCTAATTACCAAACAAAACAACAAATGTAAAATATACATGAATTTTTTTTACGTGCTCATATATTTTCAAAAGATAGTAAAATAGTTTTTATTTAATTTTAAATTAATAAATATTTGGAATATATATTAATTTTTTGTTCAGATTGAATTATAGATTTAAGTCTAATTTTCGAAATATTTATTTTTTGCAAGTTTAAGATTTCAAAATATTTTAATTGTGTCAAATTTAGGAAGATTTCAATGTGTTTGGCAATTAGAGTTATAATAACAAAAATAAATATATTTGAAAATAAATGTGTTTGGTAGTGAGTATAAGAAAATTAATTAAATAAATTAAAATAAGAGAATTTTCATGATATACCACTTTACAGTCATGTCAACATTTAAAATCTTTGCAAGAAAACCACTTTTTTTAACAACATTTTCTTATTTTTTCTTCCAAATCTCAAATTTTTATTCCTCTGATCTCATATCTCTCTCTCTCTCTCTCTCTCTCTCTCTCTCTCTCTAAAAAACAAGAATTAAGAAAAATTTTACAAAAAAACGAAAAATGAAACAAAAATTTTACTCGCATACACACAAACGCTTTTTAATTTTTAGGTTTGGGTTAAATATTTTGCATTTAGGGTATAGTTTTTTTTGGGGGGGGGGGGGGGGGGGGAGGGAGGTTTAGGGGGGGATTGGGGGTGGGGGGTGTTGAGTTAACTATTTTGTAAGATTTATAAGGTTTTTAAAATAGATTATGGGTTTTCTAAACAGATTTTAAAACAAATTATAAGGTTTTTAATTCAAATTGTTTTTGTGTTGTTTGAGAAACCTTTGAAAAACCTTACAATCTGTTTAAAACAACTATATAACGACGTAAAACCTTTTTAAAACAGATTATAAGGGTTTTTAAATTAAATTGTAAAGTTGTTTAATTCAAATTATAAAAAAAAATTATATCAAATTATAAGGTTTTTTAAATCACATTATAAGGTCTTTTAAATTGAATTATAAGGTTTTTAAAAGGTTTACCAAATCTTATAATACTTTGTAAATTTTTAAAATATGTTTTAAAAACTTTATAATAGGTTTTTTAAAAAAGATGATAAAGTTTTTTAAAACATATTATAAGAGTTTTTAAAGAAGATTATAAAGGTTATAAGAGTTATAATCTGCTTTAAAAATCAACCTAGATTTTTTTTAATTAAATTTAAGAACAAAATAAACCAAAACAAAACAAAACTCAGATGTAATCAAATTATTTAGATGAAATCAACTCAAATCGAATCAAAATATGAGATTTGTAACTCAAATCATATCAAAAATTGAGATTTGTGGCAAAGATCGAATCAAAACTCAAGTTGATTTGAAAGAATCAAAAACTAGATTTATAACAAACAAAAATGATGAAATTTGAATCTAGATCTAGATCCGAATGTGAGAGAGATAGAGAGAGATATTCTTCTTTTTCTTCTTCAACTTCGTCACCTCCATTTTTGAGAGAAAGAGAGAGAAGAAGAAAAAACGGAAGAAGAAGCAGATTTCGTGGAAGAAAGAGAGAGAAATTTTCTTTTAATTATTTTGTCTTTTTTTATTGTAAAATGTGGCATGTTTGCAAGAGTGATTGTCATGGTGGCATATTTGAGGAAAATGTTTTAAATGGTGGCATAGATATAATTCATCTTCCATATAAGAAGGAGGAAAATTATAAAAATGACACCTAAGCAAAATTAGCCTATAATGTTTCCCATTTAATATATAGAAGATTTTATTTTAAAATTAATACACTATTGAAATATATATACACCCTTTTTGTTCATATTGAATTTTATGATTTAAATCTAGAATTTTCGAAATAGTTATTTTTTTGGCAAGTTTAGGCTTTCTGAATATTTTGATTTTGGGAAATTTATGATTATTACAATGTGTTTGGCAATTAGAGTAAGAGTAATCATTATTAGTTAATTAGGAAAAAAATATGTTTGACAATGAGTGTAGAACGATTAAATAAATAAATAAAAAATGAAAATAAAAATTGTGGAAGCGATACATAAGCAAAAGTTGTCTAAAATGTTTCTACTTTAACATATAGAAGATATGACCTCTGAAACCAAGCCAAAATCCATATAATTTAACTACATAAAGTTTTAAATTACGGTCAATTCCTACAAAATTGTTAACAAAGTCACTTTCCCGTTAACGAATGTTGACATGAACCATCGTTTTGATCTAGTTTAAAATTGACCCCAAAAAAAAAAATTTAGTGAAACATCAAACGACGTTATTTTATGAATTGTGAATTGAGGGAAAACAAATCTAAGGTTCTAAGCTTTGAGAATGTCGGGTTGTGAGTTAGGAGAATCAGAAAAAATTGTTGGGTAAACATAGATGGAAGGATAGAGAAATAGAGAGAAATTAAAGTTATTTGTGGGTCTCAAATCAAATCGTTTCATGTAGGTGTTTTTTATTCATAGGTGTGATTTTTTGTAAATTTCTGAATTTCTGAGTATATTTTAGGTTGCTAATGAGATGAATTTTGGCTAGCATTCGGTCATTTAAGGTTTTTTTATTGTCATTTGTGTTTGAATTTCATGATGATAGAATCTCCTTTATATAAAAGGAGAAAATTTAGAGAGCTCTAAGGAGTGTCACATAGGCAAAAAATCAGAGATTTAATCAAAATTTTAATCAGCCAATAGAAATACATAATACAGCTAAGTCATAAAATTGTAAATTACCGAATCTCCGATCATGGACATTTACTTAAGCTGAAGTCCTGGCCCATCAAAATTATAATAACATGAGAAGGCCAACATAATAACAAAACTTAGGAACCTCCCACGTGAAGCCAAAATCCTCTCCTTCGTCTCCTTCACATCACTCACCACGATTAACCTTCCCAACCCTAGACAAAACTCAAACTTCGTTACCAATCTGTTACGATTCCTCTTCTCACACTTGATAAACTCAACCGCCGTTACCCCTTGACCACTTCCTCCTCTTTGATTCCCTTATAATCATTGCAATTCAATGGCTTTTATACCCACTCCTCCATGACCTTCCACTCCATAGCCTATATATTTGGTGTAAGCTTCCTTTTTCTCGATTCGTATTTAAAACTTATGATTTTAGGAAGTTTGCATATATGATTTTTTTTGTCAACAAACTCCATATATTAAATCACATTTGATCGGTAGAAACATCCCGAAATCGGGTATTTTCTACCGATTCATCGAAATCTACATGGGAAAAGATATGGTTACATGCTCGTGCCGCTTTTGCAAGGGCATCGGCACGGTCATTACAAGAACGAGGAATATAAGCTAACTGAAAGAAAATAAAATGTATTCTAAGTTCTGCGAAGTGATCTAGCTCAGACTGGAAAGCTGGCCAATCTATTGGATCGTCGGTCATCGTCAATAGGTTTGAGCAATCCGTCTCAAATCGGGCCCTAAGTATACGTTTCTGAATAAGACAATCCATCGCCCAGAGGAGTCCCTCAAACTCTGCAGTTTGCATATATGATTATGTTCTATAATTTTTGGGTGATTTCTTTTCTACCGCATGTATGTCTCTTTTCATTTGGATAGAAATTTGGGTTCGTTATGATCTCCGAAAACACAAACTTTTTTATGGGTTAAATTGTCCTCTGCAACTTCAAATTGTGTTCCTTTATTCAACTATGTTGCGAACATTTCTTAGGGATTTCGTACAGAGCTTTGCATGTTATTCTTATCGATTGCACTATCTAACTAATTGTATTCTCTCTCTCTTTTTGAAGAAACATGATTAAATGAGAGAAATCTTAAGTTTCTAAAGCTAATTGATGATGTATAACAACAAAAACTTGTGCAAGAGTTTGGGGAGAGTGTTCCTTCACACAAAAGGAAATACAACGCTTTAGGAGATAGAGGAGAGGAAGCTCATAGGGAGAACACCGAGAAGACAAGAAAAAAGAACAGAAAGCTTTTTAGTTCTTTCAGTGAGTTATCCCTTTCAATATTCTAGTTTTCTGATTTTATAACCTCGTGTGAGATCCCAACGGTTTAGTTTCTTGAGAGTTATTGATCGGAGATACTGGAGTCATATTCCAACCGACGAATCCAAGTAATTTGAAGCAAAAAAACTTTTATGGTGATCAAATTTCATCAATTTAACCATTTCCTTTTCTTGATTTGACTCTGTTGTTGTATTGATCATCTTCTTAGCTTCAACAAGAATACATGACTTTAATTTTGCATTTGATTGATGGTATTATTGTGACTATTCAGTTTGGTATTAGATACTTGGTATGTTAGTTTGACTAAGCTTGTGTTATATGTATATGTATATATATATATATATATATATATATATATATATATATCTACAGGTTCCATTCAGTAGCATATATGTGCAACAAATATGGTGGTTTGAAGTAGGAGGAGAGTTTGAGATCCAGTTTCCATCAGGAACATATAGTCTCTTCTTGTGTATCCAGCTCGGTAAAACATCGAAGGGACTCAGATCGAGAAGCTGTGAGGTTTCACCTTGCTACTTTAGATAACCAACAAGTTGTTTCACTCTATTATCTAGAGTCGCTATCACGTTGGAGACTTCAAAGTTGGAAATCTAGATATATCAACAGGAATCAAATTCTCGATGACACAAATCGATTGCACTCATACGAAAGGTGGGTTATGCATAGACTATGTTGTTATATTACCTAAAGAATGTGTAAAAGAAGCCATTGAATCAGCACAGTTTTGTGGATATAAAGTGAGTTTGTTTGTATATGGTAAGAGAGAATCTTTTCCTGTGAAACATTGTACACATGGTTCTACTGTTTGTACTCTGTAGTAAGTCATTGGGAATACAGTTTTTTAGCCAAAAAAATTGAAAAGTAAAGTATTTGCTCCACAATTCTCTTTTAATTATCCTTAATTACCATTTTATTATGGAAATGTTTCATTTCTCTTCTCTATCAAGATTTCCAAGAACCAAAAACTTTTGTACCAAGTCATTCCAGAAAAAACATGAGACTCAGAAGGTGGTAAAAACACTTTCTCATAAACTCGCTTATATCATAACCTTACATGCTCTCTTTACACAAGTTTTTGAGATTTCGCATTTAACAAGTTGCTAACTAAATCAAACCAAACCCAACCTAGCTATAACCAAAACAAAAAACTAAATTTACCAAATAACAAAAACTAAACGTACTTAACAAAATAAAGCAAACCATTGTTGACTAAAGTATAAACATTGACCGACTTTATGAGAAAATGTGTTTACCACCACATAAATAGGTTTGTAATTTAATTTATTTAATTAGTAAATCAAATGATAAAATGGCAAACTCAACAAAACTAACAAATATAGCATAAATGTTCAAAAGACAAATTGACAACATATTTAACTATGTTTCGCAAAATTTATTTGTTCTGCTTCTATCGTTTATTGCAAGTCTTCAAGAGCGGTTTTAATAGAGAAAGAGATGTGCTGTGGAGAAAGACTCATCAAAGTATAAATCAAGAGCGATTATTGGTTCTTATTGATGATCAAGTCTATAAGTATTAAGAAATTCCATTTCCTATGATCTTAGGCGAGCTTTAGTACACCAAATTCCAAGTAGATTCTTCAAGTGAAGTGTTTATAATTCTACATAATTTGGCGTAATTACAAACTCATAAGCGAGAGTAAATAACCTGATACACATGTTTTCGGTAAAAAATGCAGAAAATAAGGGGTTAATGGCTTGGGGACAATGTCATACACAAATGGATTGGGAAAATCATGTTATTCACCTGGTCTTTTCACTACAAGAAAATAATGATATTGCAACATAATATTTGCAACATTCATTTTTGTTAAAATTTTACAACAAATTTTGCAATGGTAATGCAATGATGAATATACGTTGTAATTTTATTACAAATTCATTGCAAAACAACAATAAATATATTATGTTGCGAAATTTGTTACCAATTTGTAACTTGTTTGCTACAAATGAAAAATTGTTGCAAAATTTGTAAGAATCACTCAACGATGGTGAATCGTGGCTGTTTTGCAAGAAAAAGTATGTTACAAAATATATGACAAATTTTTAATACATTTTACAACATTTCTACTTCTATATTATTAATATCATACATTATTATATTATATGTACTTTTAATTAAACGATTAGCTCTTACAGAAATTCTAAATAAAAATAGTATTTAGTAAAATACTACTCCCGCTAGTTAGTTTATTAAATAAATATATTCAACTTTGTCTACATGTCATATTTCTGTGATTTCTTTTAATTTTACGTTCACAAATTATTTAGTCAAATTTTCAATCCATACATGTAAGTCCCGCTTCTTTTTTCTTTTGACTGTAGAAATATCGTATTAAACATTTGGATATATCCCAAATCAAAGATACCATTAGATTTTATTGTTCCTACTTCCTATACATAAACAAATACAGTTGATATGAGCTTTTATTAATTCAATTTTCTTTTCAAAACACTAACCTAATAGAAGAGAGAGCCAAAGGTAACGTAATTTTTAAAATTTGCTGTCATTTTAAAATACTTTAAAATCACCATTTCAATAACCCCTTCTAAAGCGAATTTGTTGAGTTAAGTGTGATGAAAATGTTGTTTAAGCGAGTAATATAAACGAAAAATAGAAAACAATAGTTAATGGAAAACAAATAAAGTAAAGAAGCTTTGAAAAATGTTTTCGGAAACAAACATGAAATCGAGAACTTATCCCTTTTTTTAATATGGGAATTATAAACATGCCATTTTTAAAAATATTTTTTATATATATGCCACATTTGAAAATTTATTGCAAACAAGCCACATTTTGTAGTAAAAAACAAATTCATTAAAAAAAAAAAAAATTCTCTCTCAAAACCCAAACCCTAAACCCTACACTCAAAAATTATACACTAAATATAAAATAGTTAACCAAAACCCAAAAAATATGAAACTTAAGTTCAAAAAAAAATGACATTTTTGCAAAAATTTTCAAACGATGGCATAACTGTAAAGTGGCATGCCAAAAATGGCATATCATGAAAATTATCTCTCTTAATTCAATAAATTACTTGTAGTGTGACGGATATAAATGATTCTTGAATCTCATGATACAATTGCATGAGACCGTTTTGCAACGCGCAAAAGTGGAATTTATTAACTAAATACAATGAAAATTTTATAACTTAATATTGTTGGACCAACGATATTTTATTAGTTTATATAGTTATTAATTTATAGAGACGTTAAATACACCGAAATCCCAATTTAAGACTTGAGAAATTTATTAATTTATCGAGTTAAATTTATCGAATATTAATTTATCGAGTTTCTACTGTATGTATGCTATAATACTCTCGAGATTTATTTTTGGAAAGAAGAAGAAAAAAGAGGTTGCTAGAAAGTTTTATGAGTCATGAATGTATGAATATGAGTGTGTGTTTGGAAAAATAAGGCAGTGTGACTTTTATAAGATTTTTTCCATGCATGATCTATGGGATATGTTTTTTTTTTCACAACTTTTTCATTAATTTAAAATTTCAAAGTACAAAGGGATGGAATTAAACATCCTCTAATCTTGCTACAACATAATTAAAATTGAAACGCAATAAAACATAAAGCGGATAGATCATCGCGAGAGATGGACATCGAATCCAATGCATGCCTCATATGCGTCAAGGTCTTTGCGGAAAAATTGGAGAGTCTCAAATTAGTCACTAAAGTGATTTTGTAATCGAACTTCTACCTCAGGTAATCGTCGCAACGAAACCGGTTGTTTCTTCGGATCCCAAACAGACCACTACATATGAACACAAAAAATGCCAAGATTCTTCAAGGCTTCCGACGCTAAGCTCGAAAATATGACTACCCTCCAAGAGAGAGAAGAGGAAACGACCACTCTCAAAGAGATGGAAGAAGTTATGACCATTCTCAAAGAGATGGAAGAAGATGGGTAATCTCTTTTTCTCATAGGAAAAGGTTATGAAAATGATTTATCCCTGATATAAGAGGAAATTGGCGCTGATCTCTCCACAATGGAAGAGTTAGGTGGTATAGCTATCCTCGGAAACACCATGACACGACTCCTAGTACAAGCACAAAGAGTGTTGTCATCGGTAAATGTCTTAAATGGGTGGGAGAGCCATGATCTTATTGGGTTAAGAGGCCAACAAATAAAATTGTGCCAAGCAAGAGGCCCACAAATTATGTCAACTCACAATGGATTGATGTTGAAAGGGAGATGACTGGTCAGGAAGTTGGGAAGGTGCACGGGGATTAGTGAAGAGTGGTCGGAGATATGGATCGATGGTGTGGAGGGAGAGGCTCATGTGGTCGTTGGAGGTGAGTTTGGAGACTGAGAGGGAGTCACACTTAGTGGCAAGCGGCGGAGATATCATTTAAGGAGATGGTGAAGTGGATCTGAGCCATGGCATGGTGGCTCCGTCGGATCAGGAGTATCTAGAGCGGTGGGTCTGGCGGATTGCTCAAGGTTTGATGATGAAGAAACCGTGGTCCAACACTGAAGAACTCGTCTAAACGAACGACGGAAGGTGAAGACAGAGAATGCGGAAATTGTACCGAAGACCATGGATAGTGACGGATTTAACCTTAATTTACCGAGGCATGCGATGCTCGGAGTTTCTGGGGGGGGGGGGGGTGTTAGATTCTCGTAGAGTTGATAATTTTTTTAAAATCCAAAGTTTTGTTAAATTTGTAGAGAGTTATGTGTATTTAAAAAAGTTTAGTTAAAAGAATTCTAGAAATTAATGGTTTTCTAAGATATTTTCAAAATCTTGTTTAATGAGTAAAATGATAAAAATATCATCTACCAGTAACACTAGATTCTAACAGATTTATAGAATCATTAAAAACTAAACTTTTTAAATAACAATGAATTTTGAGGATCGTGCGGCCGTGTCGCCCCAAAGTTTGGATTCTACCACGTCTTCTGCCACCTTCATGTGCTTTGTCGATGGATCGTGGAAACATGAAGATCGGACGAGTGGTGTGGGTTGGATGTTGCAGCTTCAGGATGTGACGACATACCTTCTTGGACTATAGGGGAATCCAAGGAGTCTCTCACCCCTGCACACAGAAGTACACGGTTTATTGTGGGCCATGCGATGTTTAATTTTAAAAGACCGATATTGTGCCACCTTTGTCACCGATTCAGCAGAATTGGTAAGGATGGTGGAATTCCCACAAGACTGGCCCTGCTTCCAGCCGGAATTTCGTGATTTGGTAGCCCTCAGGGAATCTTTCCCAGAATTCGAGCTCATCTACCGGCAACGGGAGAACAATAAGAGAGCGGATTTGCTAGCGAGGTCTGCGCGCACGCGAAACACTATGTTTTCCTACATTAGCACTTCAGTTCCGTATTGGTGTTTGGATACGGACAGTGTATTTGCTTAATCAATATTGAAGTGTGTTCGTGACAAAAAAAAAAAAAAATATATATATATATATATATATATGAATTTATATATATATGAATTTATATATATATGAATTTTGAGTGAAATTTCAAAGTCATCAAACCAATAACAAGAGATTTGATTAAGATTGTCATAATCTATTAACCAATAGCTAGATTCTAAAAATCTTTTAGAATCCATCTACCAATAAGTAAAACTATATTTTTGTTTTGTGTTAAGCACAAACACAATAAACCACAAAATTATAATGAATTTCGCCAATTTGATCTAAGCTCCATTTACCAAATCCAAATTTATATATCAATCCCAAATCCAAATTATTTGACAAGATATAATTTCTCCCAATTACATTATGGTGTAATTTTTCTATAAGTCCAATGACTCTTTTCTTATTTACATTCATTTAATTTTTGACTCAAGAATGAAGCTTTAAAAAGCGTTTTAGAAATTGATCCAACACATATTTTAGTTGTCGTTTAAGCGTTTTCAATTATTATCAGAATCATGAATTGGTTATGTTTATTATATTTGGCTATGATTATAATATAGTAGATTTTGGTTATTTACACCAAAGTGGGGCTTATTTAACATGTTGATTAACCAAATTATGTCTGAGTTCCACTATATGTGTTTTTAGCCTCTGCATACTGGTGATGGTGGTAACTGCTGGGAGACAATAGTTAGGACAAGATCTTCTAAAAACATGTTTGGAATTGGATTGAAAACCAGTTCGCAAGATTTTTTCATGTTGTATTGGGTTGGTACAAGAAAACCCATTAAGTTAGACGTTTCCACTTTTACGTTAAATTTGACTTACGTTGAAGTTTATGTTGTCAAACTCTTAGGGCACAATCACTTTGTCAAGAGTAAAATAAATTTCTTTTGGCTTCTTGGTTTTTTTTTTTGACATGATCAATGAATGATACACGTTAAGATACGGATATGGACCGAATAAATTTTGGCCGGTGAAAAAGTGAAGATATGTGGACAGGATGATGATATTGCGCAAACGATAAAGCCCTTCAAAAAGTAATCTTAATTATTAGGAACCCATAAAGAAATTAGCCGCAAAGTTTCTGCTTTTATTTGTATCCATAAATCTTTAATCATAACAGTAATTTACCAGGATCCTATACGTCACTATAAGATGCTTTCGTTGTACGATTATGTCTTTTACCATATAATATGCATCGTGTTTTCGATAATTTAATCTATAAGAACTTGGATTCCTATAAAACAAATAATCGAAAATATTTCACGAGATTGACTTGTCTTTATCAGAGAATAAATGTGTTAAACATTAAATTTAACGTAGAGCAATCTAACCAGAAAACAGGCCCGGTTTTGTGCCGGTGCGGGATGTGCATATGCACAAGGTCCAGTAATTTCGAGGCCCATATTTCAAATTATTTGTATTATTGTTATCTGATCATACTAAATTTAATGGTAAATAAAGGGTCCAATTTCAATTTAATGGTAAGAAAAGGGCCCAATTTTCTTTGTATGTTTTATTAATAAGGCTCATACTAATTAGTTTATCCATTATCATAATCATATATATTATTTGAGGAGCATTTTGGGAGCACTTTGCTTAGGTGTCATCCCTACAATTTTTCCCTTCTTTATTTTTATTTATTTATTTCATTATCTTATACTCATTGTCAAACAAGTTTAATTCCAAATATACTTATTTTGATTACTATAACTCTAATTACCAAACACATTTGAATCTTCCTAAACTTGCCAAAATTAAAATATTTTGAAATTTTCAACTTGCCAAAATTAAAATATTTCAAAATTATAGATTTAAATCATAGAATTAAATGTGAACAAAAATTTAACATATATACCAAAAAAAATGATTAAATAAAATAAAACTATATATTATCTTTTGAAAATATGTGAACATGTAAAAATATGTTTTTACATGTGTTGTTTTGTTTGATAAGTAGATGTTTTAAATTTTTCATAAATGCACCTTCGTACAAGTAAAAAAATAATTATTAATGAAATTTGTTGGTTTAATTATTTCACGGGAGAAACGCATTTGTATGCAAAATAGTCGCAAAATTCAAATATATAAATTAGGTCTTAGTTTATTTTCATAATATTTTTTTTTAACTAAAACTATTGATTTTATTCGATAATCATTTTATCCTGCGTATAACGCGGGTAATTTTCTAGTTAGTATTATATAAGAATTAGAGAAAACAAAATCAATTGTTTAAAAACCTAATCTATCGTCACTACCTCAGAATTAGTTTATCCTTCGAATCCACACTACAAGAAAATATGCACTTTTCCGACGGCCTAAACCGTCGGAAATCCGTCGGAATAAAGGTGTTTTTGACGGATTTCGACGGTTCGAGATACCGACGGATTTCCGACGGCGGATAAGACCGACAGATTTCCGACGGCGGATGTAACCGACGGATTTCCGACGGAGGCTGTTACTGACGGATTTCCGACGGAATTTGGAATTTTTGTTTTTTAAAAACTAATTATAATTAAATTTTTAAAAAATTAATTACAAATTTAAATTAAATTAAAATTATATTTTAAAATAAATTAAAATAGTTTGAAAAGTTATTTAAAACTTAAAGTTTTACATAAAATTTAAAAGTCTACTGTGGATGAAAATTACGTAAGAACTCGTTCATCTTCTCTTCCATCCCACGAATGCGTTCTCTATCTGCTTCGCGTTCTGCCTCAAACCGCTCTGCATCTTCTCTGCGTAGTGCCTCAAACCGCTCTGCATCCTCTGCGCGTTGTGTCTCCATTGCGTTCATCCGCTCGAGAACCTCAATGTTTTGTGCCCGCAAACCGCTATCACTGTGAAATCGGAATGAAGACACGGAAGAGGTGGAACTGTCTTCCGGAAGACCGAAGACACGACATTTGTTCTTCGGAGTAACCTACCATATACAATAAAACTATAAATGTTATAACGTATCAGTATTATAAGTTATTTTAAATTCGTTAATAATTGAAAACGTTACTAACCTCATACGTAAGCTCGTTGATCTTCTCGAATGGAACTTCGGTGAGCGGTGGAGTTCCTTCGACGATCGGTTGGGATTGGAGGTACTCCTCACCGAGCCTCTCCACGCTTTCCACGATTTCACGAGCAATTGGATCTTGGATTTCGCTTGTTCAGTTGGTATGCGTATCTCTAATCAAATCCAGATTTGAAGGACGCGTACCTTTCTTTTGATACTGTTAGCATTGAAAAGTTAGCAAATAAGTTAGTGATTATAAAAATAAAATAATAATAAAGAAACTTACCAGTTGTTCTGCACGAGTCGCCTTGCTCGTCGCTCCGAGGTTATGGGTCGGTGGTCCATTCCCCTTCCGGTCGCTCTTTCGGTTCGTCGAGTGGGTTGCAGAGCTCGACTTAGTGGCCTCCAGTTCCCAATACGCAATTAGTTGAGCCCATAAATCGGGATTGTTTTTCATATCCCGAGGAATCTTACCAAGTCCCCACAGGTCCTTGTACTCGTTCATCTTCCGCGAGTACATTCTACCAGCCTTGGCGTCGAACTCCCGTCGAATCCTAGCGGTCAGCTGTCTGTCCCAATTAAATTCTTGCTGGAAAGAGAAAAACCTTAAACGATTTAGTAAATAAAATTTTAATATAATAAAACCGCTAATTGTCTAAATTACAAAATTTAGGGATTACCGCAAATTACCGAAACCAGCTGTCACGGTCGCCTACCGGCATCGAAGAGTATGTGGGATACGGTCGAGTTATCAAACAATTAAGCATTGTGTTGATAGACCTCGATATCCCATTTCCCGAAAATTGAAACCTTACCAAAATTAAGGAAAAATATTTATTAAGTGAACTAAATCGAAAACATTTTAAATAAAACTTACCATGTCATGTTGGGGGGCAAGTCCGGATCTAGGAAAGGCAAACGATCCCTTCCGGGTTGTGATACGAAATCCTCGATGCTAATTACTGTGGGAGCTGAGGTTGTAGGATTAGGAGACGGTTGTTGTGTATCCATCAAGGGAGTGTTGGGGATCTGGGACTGACTAGAACTCTGACCCCCCTACTGGAACTACCGCCTCCAAAACTCTGCTGAAATCGTCTATAATCCCTATGAATTCCAAGATTTTTACATAAATTTGAAATATTTTTACATATATAAAATTAGTATGTCAATTTTAAATTTTTAAATTTATAATCTATATTACAGATTTAGGGATTTAGGGATTTATGAATTTAGGGAAATGAGGATTTAGGGATTTAGGGATTTTTAAATTTAGGGATTTTGAAATTTATGGATTTTAGGGATTTAGGTTTTTCGGGATTTAGGGATTTAGGCATTTTGAGATTTATGCATTTTAAGATTGAGGGATTTAGGGATATAGAGATTTAGGAATTTAGAGATTTAGGGATTTAGTGATTTAGACATTTCGTAATTTAGGGATTTAGGGTTTAGGGATTTAGGGATTTAGGTGTTTAGGGAATCTGGAGATTTTGAAATTTAGGGATTTAGGGTTTTTGGGTTTTTGGGATTTTGGGAATTTGGTATTTTGGAATTTAGTGTTTTAGGGAAATAAGTTCGATTTTATGATGTATTACTTGTTCTCAAGATTACTGATTTTACAAAATAAATATTTTTAAAAATTTCATAATATTAATAATTTTATAGATTATTAATATTGATTTTAAATCCCAAATATCCCAAAATATAAAATTCCCTAAATTCCTAAAATTCAATAAATCCCTACATCCCAAAATCTCTAAATCCCTAAATCCTAAAATTCTATAAATCCCTAAATTCCTAAAATTCAATAAATCCCTACATCCCTAAATCTATAAATCCCTAAATTCCTAGAATTCTATAAATCCCTAAATTTCTATATTCCTAAAATTATCATAATCAATCACAAAAGCACAACATTTGTTCTTCTAATCTGAAATGCCTAATAATCCTAATCTATGAAAAAAAAAAATTCAAAAGAAAATTTCAAACAAACTTTAAAAACATCACAAACTTACATTGGTATGTTGAATTCGTGATGGAGGATGAGAATTGGAATGAATTCGGCGGTATATGTGCGTTTTCCGGCAAAGAAAAGCTATTTCCGGCGAAGAAATTTTTTTTTTTTCCTATTTCTCCGTTCTTGCTTCGGGAAGAAGAAGAAAAGTTTTTATTCAGGTATTCCGACGGAATTTGCTACACAGTTCCGACGGAATTCCGATGGATTTAGGCGTCTTTTTGATGATCACGAGGAGATTGGCGGTATAAAATTAGGGTTTGCCATCGGAAATCCATGGGAAATATCCGACAGAATTCCGACGGAATTTGTTTTTAATTTATTTTATTTCCTCGGTTAAAATAAATTTGTTTTAAATTTAAATTAAAAACAAATTCCGTCATAAATTTCCCACACATTTCCGACGAAAATTGTTTTTAATTTATTTTATTTTATTATTTTTGTCTTGTATTTTGTAAAATGTTTTTCCAAACTAAAAATTTTACTACATTGTACGTAATTAAAACATTAACCGTTGGAGATTACATCCACAAGAAGACCGTTTATATTAATAATATCATGTAAAACACTAACATATATGGATTTATTTTTTCTTCCTAAATATTTCAAAACTACTACGTCCCGCCCCACTTCTCGATGGTTTATCCTTTAAACTACCGTACGCACCATAACTCTCATCAAATATAAAATCAAATTTTAGGGATTTAGGGTTTTAGGGATTAAGGAATTTAGGATTTCGAGACTGAGTGATGATGAGAATTTTAGGAATTTAGGGATTTAGGGATTTAAAGAATTTTTGGGAATTTAGGGATTTAGGAATTAAGGGGTTTAGTGATTATGAGAATCTTATGAATTTAGAGATTTAGGAATTAAGGGGTTTAGGGATTATGAGATTTATGATTTCGAGACTTACTGGAAGATGAGAATTTTTGTGATTCGGGGATTTATGGATTACGGGATTTAGGATTTGGAAACTTAGTGATGATGAGAATTTTTAGAAAATAAAATATAAAAATAATAAAATCCGTCGGAAATCTGTCAATATATTCCGACAGAAATCCGACGGATTATTGAATTTTTATATAATATTTCCACAGAGTAAAATCAAATATAAAAATAACACAAACTGTCGGAAATCCGTCAATATATTCCGACAGAAACCCGACGGATTGTGTTATTTTATTTATTTTTTTCGTATATTTGCAATGAAATCCTTTAGAATTTCCCACGGATTTCCGACGTCATGTGTTATTTATATATTTTATTTTCTTATATTTGTAATGATTTGCGAATAAATTTATGTAAAAATATATTTTGAAACGTATTACACATATAAAACACAAATATTTCACAAACGCAAACATTTATTCATAAAATATTACTCTGAATCTCCTGAGGAACCTTCACTAGGGATGGAGTCTGAATCGTCATCAAATTCGTCAGGTGATTCCTCTTCGTCCGAATGAACTAAATCATCGCCGATATGTGTGACATCAATAACAAGGTCAATATTATCCATCTCCTCGACAGGTGACATTTGAATACTTGTCGATGGCTGGAGAGCATCATGTTCTGGAACTCCATATAATCTTCTTCTCGGGTTAATTGGAGTTACTGTGATCCAAGGATCTGTACGCTAGGAAACTTGAGGATATGGAATGTAGCAAACCTAGTATAAAATAGTTGGTTTTGTTAATATACATGAATAACAAAACATATCGTATATGAGCATGTTGGAAAACCAATTATTGAATTCATACCTGGTCTGCCTGTGACGCAAGGATAAATGGATCATATATCTGTAGTTTCCGTCTTGAATTTAACGAAATCACACCAAGGAGGTCAATTCGAACCCCACGTCCATTGGATGGATCATACCAATCGCACATAAACAAAATGCACCTCAAGTCCAACATTCCTGGATACCGGATTTCTAAGATTTCGTTTAAAATGCCATAGTAGACGGTATCACCTGATTGCGAAGAAATACCATAGTCTGAAGTTGACCTCGGGCGTCCTTCCTCATGAATCCTAAACGAATAACCCCTAGTGCAAAACCTGGGATATGAAGTCGCGGTGGTGCGCAAACCATTAGCAAACTCCACTAACCATGTCAGGAGAGTTTGACCACTTGCTAAACCGTCGGACACCTAATGAACGATAAAAGTAAGAAATCACTAACATATAAAACGTGAAATTCTGGAAATGTAAGAGTAAGGAACATCATATTAAACTTACATAAAATTTCAACCACGCCAAAAAATTTTCATCTTTTAAGACAACAAGTTCGGATTTTGTCTTATCAGGATGGTAAGTTTGGACTAGGGACATGTAAATGCTGTAACATAAAAATCTTAATTAGATTAATACAAATGATTCCAAAAAATTTGTATAAATACTGATATACCTTTCGTACTCCATAATTTTGTCACAATTTCTAAGGATATACGTATGCAAATGTGTGACCTCTTGTGCTGATAGTCTGCGTTTCTTTCCTTTTCCACTTCCTCGACCAACTTGGGAAAACAACTCGGGTACAACCACGGCATACATTGCTTTCTCACCTCTATCATCATGTCGCGCCGGACGTCTAGCCTTAGTCCGAACTTCCGATGGAAAGTAATATTCGGCAAAGTGTGAGACTTCGTCATTTAGGCTCTGTGCAACAATAGATCCCTCCACCTTGCTCAAATTTTTAACCTTTTTCTTCAAGTGGAACATGTACCGCTCGAACGGATACATCCATCGGTATTGAACAGGGCCTTCTAATGTTGTTTCTCGTGGGAGGTGAATAGGAAGATGTTCCATAACATCAAAAAAGAAGGTGGAAATATCTTCTCCAGATTACAAAGGAGTACCGGGATGTTCGACTCTAAATTACAGATCCCGTCCACTGTTAGTGTCCGTGAACATAAATCTCGAAAGAAAGCCCCAACTCCTACAAAAGAAAAGTAAACAAGTTACTACATATATAGTAACATTATATTAGTAAGAAACTCACGGGAGTACAAAATATACCTCCAATTTCTTGATGGATGTCTTTTGGAAGAAGATAAGCAAATGCAAATGGAAGAAGACGCTGCATCACAACATGACAATCATGACTTTTCATTCCAATAAACTTCCCTTCTGTCGAGTCCACGCAATTACGTAGGTTAGATGCGTAGCAGTCAGGAAATTTAACATTGTTTTTAATCCATTCAAAAAATACTTCCTTCTCACCAATGTCTAACCGGTACGCAGGCATCGGCAACCTACCGTTAGGCAAAACATGAAGAGATTCCCTTGAACAAATCAATGGCAAGTCTAATCTAGACTTCCAGTTGTCTTTTGTCTTCCCTGGAACGTTTAAGATGGTGTTCATGATGTTGTCAAAGAAATTCTTTTCAACATGCATGACATCTAGATTATGCCGCAGTAGATGGTCTTTCCAGTAAGGCAAATCCCAAAAAATATTCTTCTTGTGCCAATTGTGATATTCCCCACAACCGTCGACGGGGTGATGGTCATTGCCCCCACATTCAGGAATTCGCTCTGCACCAAAATCTCGTAACTGTTCCAATATGCTGCGACCATCTATCTCAGGAGGTGGACCATGTAACACTTGCAAATTCTTCCTGAAATGTCTTCTAGACCGACGATATGGATGATTTGCCGGTAAAAAACACCTATGGCAATCAAACCATGAAGTATTTCTTCCGTGCTGCAATTGGAATGCTGAAGTATTGTCTTGGCAATAAGGACATACCAATCTTCCATGCGTTGTCCATCCAGATAACATACCGTATGCCGGAAAATCGCTTATGGTCCACATAAGAACCGCACGCATGTTGAAATTCTGCTGGATTGAAACATCAAATGCCTCAACACCATGCTCCCACAACATCTGCAACTCATAGATCAATGGTTGGAGGAATATATCGAGTGACCGTCTTGGATGCTCTGGCCCGGGAACTAGAATTGAGAGAAACAGGAACTCTCGCCACATGCACATAGAAGGAGGCAAATTGTAAGGTGTTACGATGACCGGCCACAATGAATATTTTTTTCCATGCTTTCCAAATGGGTAGAAACACCATCAGTGGATAAGCCGAGGTATACATTTCGTCGTTCATATGCAAAATCTGGATATACGGATTGAAAGTGTTTCCACGCTTCCGCGTCAGAAGGATGCGTAATATCTCCATCTTGACTATGCTCTGCATGCCATCTCATAGCCTTAGTTGTACATTCTGATTGATACAGCCTCTTCAACCTCTCTGATAATGGTAAATACCACATCCGTTTGAATGAAATCTTCACTCTGCCACTTGTGTCCTGGAACCGTGGTTTACGGCAAAATTTACATTTGTTTCTGTTCTCATCTTCTCTCCAGTATAGCATACAGTTGTCGATGCACACATCTATTATCTGGTAGGGCAAATCAAGACCGGCAATAAGTTTCTGGACCTCGTAGTATGATGCTGGACAAAGATTATCCTCTGGCAAAACATCTTTCACAAACTCGGCGAATGCATCAACACATTCTTCGGACAAATTGTAACCAGTCTTCATGTTCATCATCCTCCTAGCATAAGATAACGGTGAATGACCTTCCCTACAACCGCTGTATAGTGGTTGCTTTGATGCGTCTAACATATCAAAAAACCTTCGAGATTCTAAATTAGGTTCTTCAGCCCTATCACCCTCATAACCACCCGACTGCAAATTCTCTCTAAACGCATCGTTAACCATCGCAACCGTACTTAGCCCAACATCAACTTCCGTTGTACGTTCTCCTACGCTATCTGGAAAATAAGGTGCATTACTACTACTACTACTACCATATTCATAATTGCTTTCTCCATGTAAAAACCAAACCTTATATCCCGGCCTAAATCCATATCTATATAAGTGATTCCAAACAGTATGAACCGCAACACTAATTCTATTACAGCAATTAGAACATGGACATTTGATATCTGACCTTTTTTGGCTGCATCTTGATTTCTGGGTAAATTCATGAACTCGCAAATACCTGCAGCCTATGCGGACGTTAATAAGTTCAAGCCCATATCCATCATTGGTTCGTCCATCCAAGACCGAAAATATGAACTCATCGCTTATAAATTGTTAGATAATGTGAAATGTGTTTTTTTTATAATGTGAATTGTGTTACGATGAAATGAAGAAATGTCGAAGCTTATATAGAACGGATTCCGTCGGATTTCCGTCGGAAAACCGTCAAAAACCTCTGACATAACACCCCACCAATCCCATCGGCCACCGCTAACGATATGGTAACCACTCAAGTTTTGGCGACATCGTTTGCCGTCGGAAATACGTTCCAAAATTACGATGACTTATTTCCGTCAGTACAAAGTGACCAATCAAACTTTGCCGACATCAGAATCCGACGGATTTCCGACGAAATTTGCTATTTATATATATTATTTATGCTGAATAAAGTAAAATATATAAATAATAATTTCCGTCGGAAATCCGTCAGTCATTTCTGACGGATTTCCGACGGATTGTTTAATTTATATATTTTACTTTTTCCGGTATAGATATTATATATAAACCAACCATATCGCACAAAGTGGTCCACAAATGAAACAGTTATCGTTCATATTACAGAATCAAAAGGCTGTTTATATTAATAATTTATAAAACACCAACCACATGGATTTATTTTTTCTTCATAAAGATTCCAAAACTACTACTTGCTCGTCCCACTTCCCGATTTTGTATCCTTTTAAGTACCGTACGCAGTATAACTCTCGTCAGAGTAAGTATCCTCGACATACGAGTCTCCGTTAATATTAGAAGTATCTTCATCGATGTTGTTTGAAGGAAAACAATTTTCTTTCGTCCAGATAGCATCTATGTTTTCAAGCTTGATATTGAGGTAAGTATACCCAGCTCCGACTAGAACTTGAACCTACAAAATAGGCAAATATAAGGTAATCTATACTTCATTTACTTAAATAAACATATTTCAAACTTACATTACTCAATACAACGACTGAGCCAACTCGTATATCAGGGCCAAAAGAAGCGTCTACACACGCTTCTTTTTGAATATATCCGCCAATTCTCCCACATGGATCCTACATCAATACATATTAATTTAACGTTTAAAGTAACAAAATATATCAATTGAATCATATTCTCATTTATAATTACCAATTACCTTTAAGACAACCATAGCGTCTCCCTCATCAGTACCATCATACTCATCAATAATTGCAATTACCTACTTAATTTAACAGAACCGATTATACATATAACTTTCATCTAAAACCTCTTTTACAAAAAAACTCAATCTCACCTTCCGAACAATGTCCAAATGATTTAAATAGTTAAGAATAACGTGCACTTCTACGGACAATACCCAATCCCTGGGAGTCTGCATTAACCTCGCTGGAAAAGTATAAACATTTTTATAAAAATGCCCTAAGAAAATCAGACTGCATTCGTTTCATGGTATTCAAGAAACCTAATATTGTACCTGTGTCACGTAGGTGTTCAACTGCAGAAATCCAAGGATGGTCGCTAAATGCGGGATCTTCCGACATGCTGAAAAAACATGTTGCTTATTTTATGGAAAGTATTTTTGTGTTCTGATCAAATGCAGAAGTTTCCACCCATATATATAATACCGTACTCCGTCGGAATTCCGTCGGTACTCCGTCGGTACAAAGTGACCAATCAAACTTTGCCGACATCGAAATCCGTCGGAATTACGTTACAAATTACGACAACTTAGTTCCGTCGGTAATCCGTCGGTACAAGGTGACGGATTACCGACGGAGTTCCGACAGTTTTCGTAGCCGTCGGAAATCCGTCGGTAAATTGTGACGGATTTCTGACGGATTGATGTAAATCGGACATCCGTCGGAAATTCCGTCGGAAAAGTGGTTGTTTTCTTGTAGTGCCAATGGACAAAAACGGGATCTTCAGTAAATCCAGGTAAATCGAAAATCTATCAGTTAGGGAATGTTTTGGATATTAATCCTAGAGCTCTTTATACACCATGTGCTTGTCATAGTCTTAATTTGGTTTTGTGTGATATTGCAAAGAATTCTGTGAAAGTAAAGGATTTTTTTGTGATAGTGCAACATTTATATTCTTTGTTTGCCAACTCTATAAAGAGGTGGGATATTTTGAAAAAAGAATGTGAAAAGTTTAACACTTAAGCAATTGTCCATGACCCGATGGGAAAGTCGTGTTGAAAGTATTAAAGCCATACGATTTCAGATTTTAGATGTACGAGAAGCTTTATTTGAAGTTGCTGAAAATGATAATGATCCAATGGTTCAAAGTGAAGCTAAATCTTTAGCAATGAACGAGCTTAGTAGTTTTGAATTTTTGTTATCTACTATTATTTGGTTCGACATATTGCATGTGGTGAATTTGGTTAGCAAAAAATTACAGTCAAAAGATATGCAAATTGATGTTGCCATGAACGAGGTAAGTGCTTTAATTTCTTATTTTAAAAAGTTTAGAGAAGCTGGATTTGTTGATGCCATGACGAAAGCTAATGACATTGCTAACGAAATTGGTATTGAACCTATATTTATTCAAAAACGAGTTATTCGTTGAAAAAGACAATTTGATGAAATTAGTGATAATGGAACAATATTATCCGTAGAAGAAACATTTAGGACTCAATATTTTTTATATATCGTAGATCATGTTATTAGTTCACTTGGTATGAGATTTGAACAATATTAGTTATATGAAAGTATATTTGGTTTTTTGTTTGATTCTATTAAATTGAAAATGTGTGATGATTTGAATTTAAAATCTCGGTGTAGTTGTTTAGAAAACAGTTTGAAAAATGGAGTTTCAGTAGATATAAATGGTGAGGAACTTTTTGTTGAACTAAAGTTCCTAATAGAATTTTTACCAGATGAAAAATTGGGAGCATGTGATATATTAAATTTCCTTGTCCAATATGATTATTTTCCATATACTACAATAGCATATTTTACTAAATGTACCAATTACGGTTGCTTCTGCAGAGAGGAGTTTCTCAAAATTGAAGCTATTGAAATCATATTTGAGGGCATCCATGTCACAAGATATATTAAACAGACTAGCGTTAATGGCGATCGAGAGTAGTTTTTTGGAAGAATTAGATGTTGAAATTTTGGTCGATGATTTTGCTTCGAAACATGTAAATAGAATGGTCTTATTTACTTGAATGATGGTTATATCTTGTTGAGGTTGTAAAAAAGTTTAGGCTGTTTTGAAATTTTTGGCAATAAAAATTTTTTTGGGATAAAATCCTTTAATTTAGGGTCTTGTTTTGATTTTTACACAAGGTCCAAAAAACCATATGGAATTGAGGGTATATATAATCCAAGAGTTAGATTTGTCAAGGTCGTTGCCACAAATCAATTTGCATTGAAAAAAATCTCGAAAAACAAATAATCAGATCCACTTGTTCAATGCCATTGTCCCCCCGTCATTAGTGTTTCGATATGAATATTTTTTTCTTCTTTTAAACCTCATCTTATGAAAAAATACCAACAGTAATAATGAGAAACATGAAGGGTATAATTGTCCAATATACTGAGAAACACCAACTCACAGTTGCATCATTGTCCGAACACGTGGCTGTAACAACCAATTATGGACCCATCTTCATTTAAATAAATCAACCAATCATGTACCTCTTTGTGTGGTTCCAACTTCGAGGTTCAAAGTCCACTTCATTTTTACAATTCTTTGAGCATATTAACGCTCTTGCACTTTCCCAATCAAAATTCTTCTAGAGGATAAATCATTTTTTATGCAAAAAGAAAAACACGAATATTCATTGCATCTCCATCAAACCAACTATCCCAAGTGTATTTAACATGCTTAAGAAATCTGAAAAAGAGGGCAAAACGGGAATATATTTTATAGACACACAAAAATGGTAATTCTTTCCGTTGCGTATATAAGCCGTCGATTATCGAAGCAAACACCTCAAATTTTCCCACATTTTCTCTTCATCTGCCTACGGTTTCAGATTCATTTATATATTACAGGAAACTAACAAAAATAAAAAAAGTCTTTGAGTAGGAAATTTGAAGAGTTGAGAGATGAAGAAATCTGGAATTTTCGCAGTTTCCATCTCAGCCGCTGCTTCCGCCACCGCCATCTCTGCCGCTTCCACCAACACCTCCGTATCATTTTCTTCGCCGGAATCCAATATTAACCGCCAGGTAAATAAATAAATAAAAAAGCAAGCTTTTGTTTTTGCTCTGTTTTTAAGACTCACACGCTCGAGCTATTGCACAATATAAACAAAAATGTCAAATTTTTCAAATTACCAAACTAGATAGGAGAAAGAATAGGTTTTGTTTTCATGGATTCGAATCTGTAGTTAATAATAAAATAAAAAAAATTGGGTGATTTTGATTAGAATTCAAAAGGGAAACAAAGGAAGAAGAAAGTTTCAGAAGATGGAGGAGATGAAAAGTTTGCTCCAAGATTTGATGGGTTAAGATTCATAGAGACGCTTGTTACTGCTCACCGATAGCCTTTGCCTTATTCTGATTTGGCACCTTTACTATTGTGTTTACCCAATTGATTTACTGATTTTTAAAGTTTCGGTTTTTTTTTCTTCTTTCACCTCGCTATGAATTTTTGATTAAAGTGTAACATTTGGAAAAAAACTTATACACCACCAAGAGGCATGTTCTACGAGATTATGTTCCTATTTGTTTCTCTTCCTGATTATTTTGTATTCAGCTAAGCCTATAAGCCCTCGGAAATTAACTCAGCCCATTAATCACCAATATGTTTTGGATCCACTCAACATGTTATAATTTATAGTTTTCTGATGTGAAGCGGATATTTTAAGAGGACAATAATGATAGTTTGTGTATAGATTTGTATTGGCAAGTTCAAACTTGCATAATGCATGTTGTTAATGTAGGACCAAAATTTGGCACACTATAAACCAGTGATAAAATCTCACATGATCTCACGTTGAGAAAATCGTGGACTCATTATTTGACTTCCGCAGATAGTGGGAGGAGTGGTCAGTTGAGAGATTCAGTAAACAGAAAATCTTCTGAAATCTTTTACTCGGTTTTAGCCAAAAAACGCAGCACTTTGTTTTGGATAATCATCTCTCATTTACTTGGTCCAAAAAGAACTTCTTATTAGGCCGAAGAACCAAGAACCACGACCGACGACCGACGCCCGTGCCCGAGCCCGACTCGGCTCGGTTCGGTTCGGTGGTGGTGGTGCGCGCGTGTTGTGGATTGTTCCTTTCTCTCCTCATTTCTTTTAAACAATAGTATAACTACAATGATATATATATATATATATATATATATATATATATATATATATTATACCAAAGTTTCTTATTCAAACGATGTGGTATAAAAACCACACTTCCACTTTCTCATTTCTTTTCACTACCAATCAATATTAATGAGGCCCATTAGCCCATTAAATTGTTCCAACAATCCTCCACATGAATAGAAATTACTCTAAACATATGACGACTCAACAGACTCGATAAACTAGACACTACTTGATTGGACTAGACACTACTTGACTAGACTTAAGACAGACAGGCTTTCCAGAGTATACGAAAATGTAACTATATTTGAGAGGTAGCTTTTTCAGCTTTGAACCAATCATTTTTAATTTATGTCGGGTTTACTTGGCCACGAGGTGAACATGATATCTTGAACCAACCGGATGTTATTGTAAACCGAGACAACAGATATTGCATAGCAACATTTTCTCGTAGAGATCAGTTCTCTATTGTGTTCATTTTGGCCCTGAACATTCCTGGTTATCATGAGTGAACTTAGAGAATATAGCAATACTTCATTCTCCTAGAAACGGCCCCATTTCACACTCACTAGATGATCTGCCATCAACTTTGTTTTGAGAAGCATCCTGTATTACCTCACTGATATCTCAAAGTAATGGAATCATTAAAAGCCAACGCATAACCTTATCACACACAAGTAACACTGTTCATCATCCTAGGAACCGGGTAAATACAAAGTTTATAGTGTTCTGCTCTTAACCAGCTTGATTTTGTTATCTCTTTGAACCTAGATCTTGGGATCTCTAGTCACTTAGGTGGGGTGTCCATCAAGCGTCTTTTTCAGTTATAGGCTTTAAATCCATTCCTCTTGATGATTTAATAACTTGATCTCTCGGTAAACTTTTAGTGAACGGATCCGCTAAGTTGTCAGCCGATTTAATATAATCCATTGTTATTACTCCAGTTGAGATCAATTTTCTAATGATCTTATGTCACTTTCGAATGTGACGAGACTTACCATTATATAGCTTACTCAGTGCACGGGATATAGCTGATTGACTATCACAATGTACGCGTAATGCTGGCACGGGTTTTTTCCACATTGGGATATCTTCTAAAAAATTTTGAAGCCACTCTGCTTCTTTCCCTGCTTTGTCTAAAACTATGAACCCTGACTCCATAGTTGATCTAGCCAAGAGAGTTTTTTTGGAATATTTCCAAGATACTGCTGCACCGGCCAGGGTAAAGACATATCCACTAGTTGATTTCGAGTTTCTAGAATCAGAAATCCAATTAGCATCGCTATATCCTTCCAATACCAATAGTTCTCTACCATAGTGCAACCCATAATTTTTGGTGTACCGAAGGTAGTTCAATACCCTCGTTATCGCCTTCCAATAGGTATGACCTGGATTACTTTTATATCGGCTTAACACATATATTGTGTGTGCCATATCTGGTCTAGTATAATTGGTTTGGTACATTAGACTTCCGCTCACTCTTGCATATTCTACCTTTGATACTGCCTCACCTGAATTTTTTGTCAAATGAAGTTGAGGATCCACATGAGTTTTTGCAGTTCAGTTTGAGTAGGTTTTGAACCGCCCAAGTATCTTTTCAGCATAATGATCTTGAGTTAGTGTAATTTTGTTCGAAGTTCTTAAGATCTTGATTCCAAGAATTACATCTGCTAATCCAATGTCTTTCATGTCAAATTTTCCTTTGAGCATGCCTTTGGTTTTATTGATAATATCCTTATTGCTTCCAATAATAAGCATATCATCTACGTATAAGCACAATAATATGTCTCCTTTTGGAGTACTCTTTATGTATATGCATTTATCACATTCATTTATGCTGAGCCATATGACATCATTATATTGTCAAATTTTTCATGCCATTGTTTAGGAGATTGTTTAAGTCCATAAAGTGACTTTTCAAGTCTACACACTGTGTTCTTGTCCTGGGACGACAAACCCTTCATGTTGTTTCATATAAATTTCTTCTTCTAAATCACCATTTAGAAATGATGTTTTAACATCCATTTGATGAATTTCGAGACCTCTTAAAGGAGCAATACCTATTAATAATCTGATGGAAGTTATTCTCGTTACCGGAGAATAGGTATCAAAGAAATCTAGACCTTCTTTTTGTCTAAATCCTTGTACCACAAGCCTAGCTTTATACTTGTCTATCTCTCTATCAGTTTTCAGCTTTATTCTAAAGATCCATCTATTCCCAAGAGTTGTACATCCTTCAGGTAAATCAATTATCTCATAGGTATTATTCTGTAAGATGGATTCCATCTCACTATTGACTGCTTCTTTTCAGGAGGATGCGTCTGGTATAGACATCGCTTCCTTAAAGGTTCTAGGCTCATTTTTTTGCAAGTAATATTTCCAAGAAATCATAACCAAAAATTTTCTCTTTACAAGATCGTTTACTACGTCTAGGTTCTTCTTCTTCATCACTTATAGTAGTGTTTGAACTACTTGCCTTAGTTCCAGAGGTGATAGCATCTCGTTGTTCCTGAGTTCACTTATTACTTTCTTTGTCCTTACATGGAAATATGTTTTCAAAGAATGAAGCATTCCTCGACTCCATTATAGTATTGGCATGTATATCTGGAACATCTGATTTATGTACCAGAAATTGATAGACACTACTATTATGTGCATATCCAATGAAAACGCAATCAACCGTCTTAGGTCCTATTGTTACCTTTTTCGGTGGAGGAACTGCAAATTTTACCAAGCACCCCCATACTTTTAAGTATTTGTACGAAGGCACATTACCTTTCCAAAGTTCATATGGAGTTTTTCCAGTAACTTTATGCGGTATTTTGTTCAGGATATTATTTGTGGTAAGTAGAGCATCCCCCACATGTTTTGGGGTAACCCAAATTCCTGCATCATTGAATTCATCATTTCTTTAAGAGTTTGGTTTTTCCGTTCCACAACTATGTTAGATTCCGGTGAATAGGGAGCGGTAGTTTGATGAACAATTATGTGTTCTCTGCAAAATGCATTAAATGGTTCAGCATATTCACATCCTCTATCACTTCTTACTATTTTAATCTTTTTATTGAGTTGGTTTTCGACCTCCAACTTATATTCTTTGAATTTCTCCAAAGTTTTATCTTTACTTCATAATAAATACACATAGCAGTATCTAGTACTGTCATCAATGAAGGATATGAAGTATTTCTTTCCACCTTTAGTTTGAACAATCTTTAAATCAAAAAAATCTGTATGAATTTAAACCTAAAGGTTCAGTTGTTCTTCCAATGCTTGGTGATGGTGTTTTAGTGAGTTTTGCATGGACACAAATTTCACATTTATCTTTACTTATTTTCTGTTTAGGAATTCAATTCATGTTTATTAATCTACTCATAGATTTAAATTTAACATGTCCTAAACGTTCATGCCATAAATTAAATGACTCAGCAACATAAGCAACATATTTCTTATTCTTCTTCTTCTTCGAGGTGGAAGCCACGGTTACAAAATTTGTGGCATTATTGCCTACATTGGTTATGGCATCTTAGCCTACATCACTTTCACAAATTACAGCCTCAATGGAAATCTTAAACAAACCATCACAAACAAACCCCTCTCCCAGAAACATCCCGTACTTGCTTAGGACCAGCTTATCCGCTTCAATCTTCATGGTGAATCCGTGCTTTCTCAGGAGAGATCCCAAAATCAGATTCTTCCTCATGTCCGGTGCATGGACGACATTTGTGAGGATAAGCTCACGGCCAGAGGTCAGCTTCAGAACAACCTTACCAGAACCAATGATTTTTGTGGTTGCAGAGTTTCCCATGAAGAGCTTTTGTTGCTCTTGTTCTTCCTGTAGCTTGAGAAACTCTCTCGGTCCATACATATGTGCTTTGAGGCACCAGTATCAAACCACCAAGTCTTCGGGTGGCTCTCAGCAACGTTAGCTTCGGTGACAACCGCACACATGTCAGCTTCGGTGAGATTGACTTTATACTTGTCAATGTCGTTCTTTGTAGCTTTCTTACTACGATACTCAAAAGACTTGTGTCCCACTTTTTGGCAGTTGTGACAAGTTCCACTGAACTTCGGCTTCAATATCTCACCATTGCCACCCTTCTTCTTGAACTTCTGAGTGTTCTGAGGGGCAACCTTTCCTTTTCTTTTGTCTAGTCTCCCTTTGTTCTGTCATTTTCCTTGCTTGTTTGGACTCTGGTGCTCAGCCAAGTTGGCGTTTGGTTTGTAAATCACAACACCGACATCAAGCTGCGTTCAGTTATGCGACTCGATCCGGACTTTCATGATAAAGTCTTCCAAAATCATTCATTTCTTCTTTAGCTTGAGGTAGTTCTTGAAATCCGTCCATCCCGGAGGAAGCTTCTCAATGACACATGCGACTTGGTAGATCTCGCATAATCTCATGCCTTCAGCATGAATCTCATGGAGAAGATTATGCACATCATTGACTTTATCCATTAGTGGTCGTGAATCCACCATCTTGTAATGCTCGAACTTAGACACCACATGTTTCCGCGATCCAGCATCCTCTGAATGATACTTTTTATCTAGAGAGTCCCACAGTTCCTTCGATGTCTCAAAGTTAGAGTAAACGTTGAACAGCTGGTCAATGAGACGACTCTGAATGTATCCTCTGCACAAGAAATCACCGTGTTCCCAAGCGTTAACACTCGCAAGTGCCCGGAATTTCAGATTTCCTGGTGCAAGAACGAGTTTTTCTTTATGAATATACTTGCCCAGATTCAATGTGGTCAAGTAGAAATGCGTCTTTTTGCCACATCTTCAAGGAGGTTCCGTCAAACTTATCAAGAAACAGTCCAGCTGAATTCCCAGATGGAATCTGAAATGGAGCAGGAGCTACGGTAGCAACAGGAGGGACCGCGACAGCAGTAGGAAGGACCGCGACAGTGGCGATAGGGACAGATCCTACGGCATTTAGGAATTGCAACAGTGACAACAGGAAAAGATTCAAACTCCACTTGAACCGTCTGCTCGCTAGCGCTTTCGATTCCTGCCTCAGTAGTGATGTTCTCATTGACAGTAGCACCATTAGCTGCCGCAGCAGCACCAGTTTCGTTAGAGACATTGACGTTTTGACTTTCCATTTCTGTTAGCGAGAACGTTTGTGAGACGATTGCGATACAAGCTATCCAGTTGAAAAACATTTCGATTATCGTATTTTTTTATCGCAATTCAATCCGTCTGATGTTTGTAAGGGTTAAGAATGTAGGACCAAAATTTGGCACACTACGAATCAGTGATAAACTACGATAAGAAAACCGTTAAGGGAAGAGAAAAATTGTGGACGCGAGATGAATCTCTTTCTTTAACCCTTTGAATCACCCGTAGTGCGACGGAGAAACATATTCAAGGATCCCAGGATACAACCACAACAATCATATTCACTATCACTCGAACTATGATTCTGATGAACTGATATGAGTACGATACTCTCGAATAAGACATGTATGTTTTGCAAGAGATTGCTGTTTAGACTTTTTGTCTATGATGTTATTTTCAGAGTGAGTAAATAATGAAGGAGAAGACTTATTTTTATAGCAACAGAGACCAGTTTCAAATTCCTAAAATCTCTTATAGAATCTCACATGATCTCACGTTGAGAAAAACGTGGACTCATTATTTGACTTCCGCAGATAGTGGGAGGAGTGGTCAGTTGAGAGATTCAGTAAACAGAAAATCTTCTGAAATCTTTTATTCGGTCTTAGCCAAAAAACGCAGCACTTTGTTTTGGATAATCATCTCTCATTTACTTGGTCCAAAAAGAACCATGAACCACGACCGGCTTGGCTCGGCTTGGTTCGGTGGTGGTGGTGCGCGTGTGTTGTATGTTGTTCCTTTCTTTCCTCATTTCTTTTAAACAATAGTATAAATATAATGATATATATATATATATATATATATATATATTATACCAAAGTTTCTTATTCAATGGATGTGGGATAAAAACCAAACTTCCACATTCTCATTTCTCTTCACTACCAATCAATATTAATGAGGCCCATTAGCTCATTAAATTGTTCCAACAGTTAAAAGTAAAAAGAATATTTCGCAAGAGTCTAAACAAAAATCGAACATTTACATCTATGTTTTTTTTGACAAAAGAATGAATAGCTCACACAACAACTAATCCCTTGTTGGCTGCGGGGAGGGGATTAGCAACCACTCTTATCCCTGACCTAAAGAGATTATGGGATTAAGGCCCAAAACTTCTAGGATATATAAGAAAAAGTAAAAAACAACTAATTAACAACTGAATGTAATATAAATATATCTCGTATTGTAACATATATATGTAAGTATTTAGAAGAGGTACAACAAGAAAACGGGGGTGATTAGCAATGCATGTGTGGAGGCACGAGGGATTGATGCATGAGAAGATGTCGCGGCTGTAACGTTGGTACAATCGAGCCCTTCTTTGCCTTCTTTGCACATGTTTGCGAATATTCCGGGAGGATAACGACCGTAGAGATTGATGTAACTGAACATTGTGGAGGCACATTCCGTCTTTTCATCGTTAAGAGCTTCCGCGAATGGGCAAGCAAAGTCCTTGAAGGCAGAACAACATACCTTCGCCGGATAATTTGGTCCTTTGCATTTACTCGTTATGATTGTGTAATTTTTGTTCGCAAAATCTTCTTTGCATGCTGTTAAAATGTTAATAAATCATTGAATCTTGCTTATTAGGATTTGAATTTGGATTAGCTAATAATCATCATCTAATGGAGCAGCATGATCTCTTATTATGATCAAGGGTCTGTATTTGGTAGAATTATATTTCTTACTTGACTTTGCCTGAAGAAGAGCTCGGCTTGTGGTTGAATGCGACTCAAATCCATTAACTGCACATATAGACATTCAAGAACATTTTTGAAGAAAACTAAACAATTTATTTAAGTTAAAAAACGAATAAAATATTTAAAGAATGGGAAGAATTGCTAAATACGAGAGATGTGGATAGACAAGGCGAATCCAGACAAGAGGAGGAATGGAAGAAGAGAAAGCAAAAAATGAGGAGAAATCTCCATGCTTCTGTTTCTTCTTCTTTTTATTTCTCTTTTTGTCACATTTGATTTCTAAACATTTTTTACTTTTTCCCCCCGTGTTTTAGATTATAGGAGGAGAGAAAATTGCTGCGGGTATACCGGATGATTAAGTAGAACAAACAAGGTCACTCACATGCAAAAATAAAATAACTATTTACTATTTTAATCTATTGAAAAAACCACCAAAGTAACCAAAATTTTATAGAGAAAATGAATTAATGGTTTTTCACTTTTTCTCTAATGAATATTACCACGGGTTAGTATTCAAAACTAGAATATGCGCGAGTTTTGTTTTAAAATTTTATTAGATTTAAAGACAAACAATATGTTTTATCTTATTATTTATATTTGACAAAAACAACAAATTTATTGTAAACAAAAAATAATAATTGACTTGAAATTAAATGAGTTGCTTCTCTTATCTATATTGCATTGACATTGAAATATAAAGTGATTTTCAACTATTTCAATATTGATGGTTACTATTTGAAAATAGATATAATTTTTTACAACTTTGTTAACTACATACATTTGAAAACTGAATAAATTATGTTATCTAAATAACTGGTTAAAATTTTATATTATAATAATTATTTATTATACAACATCTTTCTACATTCTAATTACTTATCATTTTTTTCTTCTTTAATTTGTTTTTTGTATTTACATATAAGAGTTAGTTTTTACTTTTGACGTACTTTTATTAGCTATGATTTTTTAATCGAAAAAATGTTATGTTGGAATACATTAGCCCATGATGAGGTATAACAATTTTTTTAATCATCTATTATATTTTACATATAAATCAATAATTTTTTATATACTGTATAATAAGTTACATATATTTAATAATATATAAAAGAAGAGACTCGCTATATTAGTAAAAATCAAATAAAAATTGACATAAATTTATGTGTTTTGTATGTAGTATATGAGTTAATACAAATGTAATGTAATGATTTTAGGAACATTAAACATAAATTTATATATATAATCGTAAAATATATAATTACTACCATTAAATATATAAAAAATTAAACAATTTTGAAAAGTTGGTAAAAAATATTGGGTAATGGGAAATGTGCTTTTGACCCCAATGTTCTTTCTAATAAGGGTATGAACAAAGAAATACAATAATATGAATATTCAAGAATTCGATTATATAAATATGACGTAATTGTTTTTTATAGTCAAAAAATTTAAACACAATAAACTTTAGTCAAAAAATTTAAACTCAATAAAATTTAGTTATTCAAATATTAATAATACATTTACATTAGTTAAATACATAAAATAACAAAACTATTATTGTTGGATTGTTATTTAATTTGATTTAGTTTATTGTTGTTAATTTAGTAGTAGTATTAATTTTAGTAATTAATAACATTTGACCAAAAAATAATAATTAATTAATTATATAAAAAAATTGGAAAATTATAACAATGTCACGTTTGAATTACATTCTTAAAAGAATGTCACCTTGACAGACACTGTTGCAAACAGTGCCATCATATATATATATAACCAAATTACAAAATTAGCCCTCTTATAAACACGACTTTTTCTCTCTCCTCTCTCTTCTCTCTCTCTGCGAAAACAGTGTCATCGTGCTGCGACAATCTCTTCGCTCTTTCTCCGGCGACGAAACAATTTTTGATTCCGATGAGTCATTCTTCTGCGTCACCGGCGACAATAGAAGCTCAGATCCTCGGCAAACAGATCTCAACCACCGATTTTGCAGTTACAAATGGATATCAGCCACTAATCTTGTAGTCGTCATTGTCACCATCGATCTCGCCGTTTTTCTCACTGTCGAGCACGTCATCATCCTCGCTGTCGCAGTCACCACCGCATGAAAAACTTTGATAATGGATTGTTCTCGTGGCGGCGATCTGGATCTAAGCATCGACTGGAACAAACTTCGATTTCTCTGCGTACTCTTCTCATCTCAAATTAGTACTCGGAATTTCTCAGGTAAGATTGAATTACCTCGCCGTAGCTTCCAATTTGGGTAAAGCATTTGGTTGGTCGTCGGGAATCGCTTTAGGTTATTTCTATCTCTTTGTCATTCTGTTCACGGCAACGACTGTGGGATTTATTGGTTATGGTGTTCAATAGCTCGTTATCACCAACATCATCACTTTGCCTTATTCTCTGGTACATATCATACTTTTTCCTGAATTTGAATGATTCATAAGAAACAATTGATTAGAAGAGAAAATGTGGAGATTAATAGATATAGAGTTCTTGTGGAATTGATATATAAGTTTGATATGGTAGGTGTTTATGTGTTGCTTGGTAGCAAGATTGAGTATATGTTGGTTCAACAGAGCTTGTTTCATGCTTTGTGTTCGTCATTTGCCGACGAATCGTGCGCTTGCGTTATCTTTAACGGTAAGTTTCAATGGAATCAGTGCAGCTTTATACTCACTTGCTTTCAATGTGATTAACCCATCGTCTTCAAATCTATACCTTCTCCTGAATTCCCTTGTTTCAATGGAATCATAGTAGTTTCTTCTTCTTCATCATATTCACATTGTGCTGACTCTTGATCCCTATTTAACAGCTTACATGTCGAACCCATGCCATATTGAGCAGATCTTGTTAGAGAAAAAAGATGTATTCCAAAGTCTTTTCAAGAACAAAGGTAATATACCATAAAGATTATAAGGTAGTCGTACTTATTGATTTGGGAAGTTTCAAGAGTTGGCTTTGAAGTCGTAATCAATGCTACTATACAACCAAAGAGATAAGCATTTTAGAGCAGAGAAAACAAACAAAACCACAAGCAGCTTAACTTTCTCTTTTATGTTCATTACCATGATTCAAAGATTACTTATGGGATTCATCTGAATAATACATTTTGTTTGCTCATCATTTCAACAAGAAGATCATTTGAATAATAAAGTATAAATTCTTGTTAATGTAATAGCATAAAACTTTACTAAAGTCAAACACAACAAAGCAAGTTTCCAAACCATTTCAACCTATTCAAGATCATAACCATTAAAGCCGAGATTCGAATTTCTCGCTTCCATTATGTTTCCTTTGAGCCACCAACCGAAAGCCCATTCCACAAACAAGAACATACACATCGGTCACGATCTTGGCATGTCCGGTCTATGCTAAGTAACACATTGGACATGTAATCGTAAATTAGAAGTAGCTCACTTTTTCGACGACAATAACCAAATAAAAGAACTTAATTCCGGTAACTCATTCTTCTGATACTCACGATCTCCGCCACAAATTCTTTCATATCTTGTTTGGAATCGGTTAGAGCCTCTCTTCACGACGACTTCAAGCTTCATATCATGGAAAGAATTCCTCTGTAAGGAATACCCAAACACTTATGAAACCTCCGAATCAATTCACACCCAATGTGCATACCAAATTTCTAAATCTATTCAATTGAAATTCATAAATCCTTAAATCAAATTAGACAAACATGAACGATGAACGATGGCGAGCTAACAATTGGACAAACTCGCCTCAATTTGAAAGCTTCAAGCTTCAATGGCTAATCAATAAAGAGGTTGAATCGTTGCGATTACTCGACGAGATGAACTTCAAGGTTTAACTAGAAAGTAGAAATGGGGATGAGATGAGCTTTCAACTTCAAGCGTCGATTGGGGAAGATTTACAGTTGAATCGGATTGGAATCGGATTCGGTGATTTGTCGACGAGGAAGAAGAATGAAGAGAATTTGGGGTTGAATCCTAAATAGTTTAATTTTTATCATTGAATTTAACTTTTATCAATATAAAAATAAGTTAGTAAAGGCAAATTCGGAATTATCTCTTTCTATACATAAGAGAGTGTTTTAGATCAGAGAGGAGTGGGGTAGAGAGAAGTATAGAAAGATTGGAATGTTTCCAGAAGTTGATCCTATAATTAATAACACACAAAATTGCAATTTGATAGTCTATTCTGAGACCATAAATCGTCTATACAATCTTGTTTTCCATCATCATCATTAGATTAAGACATAATGGTGTGACGACACAACAAATACGAATTTAAGTCAGTGTTTTATTATTTCAAGGAGAGAATTTCGGGTTGCCTACTGCAATTAATATATTTGAAATTTAATGTGTTCTGCTGAATAAACATCAATGGATCTTTGCTTCCGTGACGTGTAACTATAATTACTATTGGTTGCTAAGGCCTTTAATTAAGGCTTTAAATTGGAGTCCCATTCCATTTTAATTTTAATCAAGCAAATTACCAAAAGTTGTCATTTTTATTCACTCAACACCTAATAATTACAAATTCTGCAGAAATACAAAAACAAGTATAACAATTAATTACTACGATTTTGGAAGGGAAATAATGATGTAACGGTGCAGCCATAGATTGACACGTCATCAGACTTGGGGGAGTATCTATGGTGTTGCCAGAAACAGAAGCCCAATTCTTATCTCATGAATATGATATAGGGATAAAGTTATGGGCTAATTTTGCAATTTCTAATAGTGCGATTCTAAAAAATGCAACTATTTTTTAAAAATTTCCAAAAATATTATTTTTATTAAAAATTCAAAAATACCATAAAATTAAAATAAAATTTTAACATTTAAAATTCAATCCTGAACCACAAACTCAAACCTTACCCCTAAAATTATACTCTAATTCAAAAATTGTTAGCCCAAATTTAAAAATGTAAATTACAAATCTATTGAAAATCAATTTTTGTTTTTGTAGTATTTTTGAAACTATTAAATAGTGGGTTTTTTGAAATTTTTCAAAAAGTGGCATATTAGAGAATTCATCTTTCTAATACGTATTTATTTTTATTTTTCTATAAAAGTTATGGGGGCATTTCCAATTTCATTATTTTGCTGTCAAATATATACTGTATATTTTTTAATGATTATAACCAGTTGTGCTATAAATAGTACACTAGCTGTGAATAAAAGTGGTTTATGTTATATTATCTTGCTTTATATTATTATAAGCTATTGAAAAAAAATTATATCATCTTACTTTCTTTGTTTTTTATGTTGATCTTTTTATAAAATGATAAATTTAAAGGAGGTTTTTGTTTAAAAGAAGAAAAAAACTATAAAAAAAAGTGAAGAATGGCGTTTCGTTACTTTATCTACTTTTTTTTTTAGGTAGAGACGTTTCTTCTTTAAAAACATAGTAATAACTTGTCCGGATTTTAATTTTGCACCTTATAAAATAAAAATAATGTTGTTAAAAAATATATATAATAAAATAAAATAAAAATAATAATTGTGTATGTGTGTATAATAAGCTCTCGTGCTTCTGCACCACCCTCGATCTAAAACTCTTACCCATTCTGCTCTCTCTCAACTCAAACTAATAATAATCCTCTTCTCTCTTCTCTCTTCTTCGATCACTACCGCATAAACTCTCTCAAGTTTCCAAAGGACCCAAGAGATCCATCAATTCTTATAATCTCTCCAAAGAGTACGTCTCTTTTTCTATTCTTGAATCATCACTCTTTATGTTTATATATGTTGTTGCGTTTGTATCTGTCTATATAAAGGTATCAAATCAACAGATCTGCACCGTTTTTTAGTTACTATGCACCCAGGATGCACCAACACGATTATTTTCGATCATAATATGTCAGTTTTTGATCATACGGATTACGGATCAACTCGTCGTGGTGTGATTTGATTAGTTGTTTAATCAACCACTCCGTTTCGTTAAGTATTTGTTTTTCTTTTCTTAAAAAAACAAACATGCTTTGAGATTAAGAAGTGAAAACAGAGCAAAGCGTCGAAACCGAAAGTGATTAGGTCAAGTCTTCTTCGTAACTTCAACTTGTTAAAGATCATTACTTTTTTTAATTCTTATCTTCTTTTTTTTCTTTCCCCAAAAATTCGTATTTTAGGGTCCCGGTGAATTATTAATAAAAATATTACTTTTTTAAAGAAAGTCGTTCATGATTGGTATATACAATTTTGTTAATTTTGCAATGATATTGATCTTCTTCATGTTGTGATACTATTTCTAATTCATGGCATTTCTAGTCTCTGACTAGACTTTTAGTATTTTACTAATTTGGTAAAACCTCGTTTAATATTTAACGACAAGTCAAGTCTTATAAATTTCAGTAAAATGGAGATAGAGAACGAGGAAGACAAGCCAGCATTGGGTGATTGTGGAGGAGAGTTCGACTGCAACATATGTTTGGACCAGGTTCGAGACCCGGTCGTGACTTTATGTGGCCACTTGTTTTGTTGGCCCTGCATTTACAAGTGGACTTATTCTTCCAACAATTCTAGACGACCCATCGATCAATACGATAAGAAGGAATCTCCAAAATGTCCTGTCTGCAAATCCGATGTTTCGGACGCTACGCTTGTCCCGATCTACGGCCGGGGACAGAAAACTCCCCAGTCCGGTTCAATCGTACCGAACAGACCATCTGGTCCGGTATATGACTTGAGAAGACTTGGTCAACAACGTCCAGGAGTAGGTGAGAGTCAACGGTACATGTATAGAATGCCTGATCCGGTTATGGGTGTGGTATGCGAAATGGTATACCGGAGACTATTCGGAGACACGTCGTCGAGGAACATGGCACCGTACCGAAGCGACACGAGTCTCCGGTTGAGACGGCGGGAAATGCAGACGGAGGAGTCACTAAGCAGAGTCTACTTGTTCCTGCTTTGCTTCATGGTCATGTGTCTACTTCTCTTCTAATTATAAAGTCATTGCACATAAATATGTATAATGCATATATATACCAATTGGAATGAGCATCCATATACTCCCTCCTTTTTTATTTGTTTGATGTTCTAAAGATTTCAATATATTAAGAAAACACAATAATGTTTAATAATAAATGTCTTATTTTTTTTGCAATAAACTATTTTCTATAATCCTAAACCAATAGTAGTCCAATAAAACTAATAAATATGTCTTGAAGTTTACAATTCACCATTATGGTTTCATTTAAAATGCATTAGAAAAATATAAATCAATATTTTAAAAATAAATTTGTTTCCTTAAACATCAATTAAAAAAAAAACAGAGGGAGAATATAATAAGATATATGGATATAATTAACAGTGTATATATGTGTTAAGAGTGTTGAATCCTGAAATTGTATGATGAGAACATGATAAGGTCCAATTGGCTTTTTGTATATTTTGATCTAATAATAATAATATGTGATGATGTGAAAAGATGAATGAATAAAAAAGGAAGGTTATCTTCAACTCAGTAGATGTGTGCACCAAAAAAGATGATAGTGGCATGAGAATGCGACACAAATGGTGTTGTTGCTTATGTTGGATAACAATCTCTCTAAAAAACAACGGCCCTTTTTTTTTTTTGATTGATAACGGCGAATAAAGTCAGTGTTAGATAGAAGAAGTAGGAAAATAAACAAGAAATTATTGTTATTGGTACGGGTCTTTCTTAATACATTAAAAATGTTGTAAAGAAAAATGGTAAAGTGAGTGAATTGGAAGTGAGCTGTTTCATTAAAAGCTTAGATCAGTCTGTGATAAGTTATGGGTCCGCTTCAGACAACCCCCTCATTTATGGGATCCATACTTTGAGGCTTCATAAGTGGCAATTTATTTCCCTATATCGATTTATCGATAGTTTTTAAAAGTTCGATTAAGGATTTTTATTGTCGGTATCTACCATCTACGGTTTCAAGACAAAAGAGTAAAATAGGCCACAAAAGCAATCAGATAGTTAAATAGCAAGCGGATTTACAGAGAAGTTTAAAATGTGAGAATTAAGGCCCTTAATTACACAAGACGGGAAATGAGTGTGTTATCTGCTTCTTTCTTACTTACATCACAACTCTGCTCGGTAGAAACGAACCAGTTTCATGGCCTGCACTCTCTCTTCCTGCATTTCACATTTGATCTTTTTCCATTTATCACCAAGTTTATCACAAAGACAATCAAAATGGATAAATGTTGTGGTGCAATTACAGTACCTGAACTTGACCTGACGACACTTGTTCCTGCTGTGGAAAATGAAAACCTGTCGAGCAGTTCTCCAACTTCTCCGGATTTTTCACCCATGCTTTTCGACCTTCACTCACTTTAACCTGGAATCTCCATGTCTACCACAATTGCATATACGTATGTTAGATTCAGACCCGATAATAAAAAACCGCTGTTCGAGCGAACGAATCACACATGTACCTGAGAAAGCGGAAACGTGTCTCTCTCGATCTCATCTCCTTCAATGTTTATGCCAGTGCCTTGGCATTCTGGACAGAACACGGAAAATATTTGCCAGCTTACATCGTTTACCAACCCGTTCAACTTCCCACTACCATGCTGCTTTGTGCATCTCTTTTTTCCTTTTCCACTAACGATCTTGCTCCCAAGTATTTCAGTCTCACAGAAGAGAAACCAGTGTACAACACAAGACACGTGAAATAGGTGAAACGCCCCCAGGAGGTTTCTGCTGCTGCACACAAGATTTCCTGTCTTCATATTGAGTATTGCTGCTGCATCTTTCCCTGGAAGCATCTTCTGCTTACAAACTTCGCATATCCTCTCAGAAAATATCCTCTGTTGCTTCCTCAGCTCCCGTCTTACTGTTCTGTTCTTGATGACTCTCTTGTTCATGAGATTATCATCATACTCAGCTACTAGCGCTCTTGAAGAATTTGAATTACGAGCTGAAGAAACCTCCTCAGAAGAATCATACTGACTACACAGAGATTCACTGGTGTCCTCTGGATCCGAAAAAGACTTCTTTCTCTTCCTGCCGCTGTCCTCACCACCGTTCACTGATTCTAATAACTGACTAGATGTGAGAAGACGGCTTGGACCATTGAGCATACCCAGCCTACCCAGATTGTAAAAGTAGGAGAACGTGACAATAGCAAAGTCATGCTCTGGGACCATGGCTTTTTCCTCTTCTGAAGGACCCTCGTCTCCTAACCACTCGCACCAAATTTTATCAATTCCAGTTGTGCGTCCTTTCGTTTCAAAAAACCTAGCAGCTATTCGGCCAAAACCAATGAACCTTGCTTCCACATCAAGAGTCCTCTCCTTGATCAGCACACCAGAGACTAACAGATTACCTGCAATGCGACGAGTTTCCTCACCAGGTTGATTATCACCATCCGATTCGCTTGTTCTGTTTCCATCGTACTGGACAATAGCTAATCTGTTATCATCATCGTCGTCGCTGCAATGCTGCAAAGTAGCAGGGTCACCTTCACCATCAGAGATTGGAAGTTTCTCCTCTTCACCGGTTGAACTATCGAAGAAAAGGACACCATCATTGAAAGGCCACGGATTCTGTCCAAGTAGTGTGATCCTAGCGCATGATAATCTCTCCTTGTGAAGGTTTCCGTTCAAGTGTCCAAGCAAAATTGTGTCGCTGTAGCAAGGAGCTAGACACAAAGTGCAGAAGAAGACGAAACGTTTACCATCCTCACGACTCTCAATGTATGTATGCCCTTGTAACCTCAAATTCTTCAGAGTAGTTCTCGCCAATTGTTCTTTCAAGCTAACACTAGTCTTTGATAACACTATTTCTTTCATCTCAGCCATTCAAACGCAAACAACTTCACGAATTTCCAAAACAACAAACCCTAAGGAGTCACAATTCCACTAGAACACTAAAAATCGTCGAAATCGGAACTAAGAAATCCCAAATACTTTCTTCAGCAGTAAGAGCACAAAGCGATTTCGATTGGATCTGGAAAATTCAGATGCGAAAAACAAACCGTAGAAGAGAAGACGTACGATTTAACAAATGAAGTTACCACATATTCGAGGCGTATTCGGAAGAGAACTACTGGGGAATGGTTTCATACGTACGCCGGCTAAAAGGTCAACGCGAGCCATGGAAAGATGAAGATGGAGAGAAGAACGCGAGTCCATCGCCAACAATTCCATGTCAATTCGCGCGAAACTCGCGAGCACAAAATTTCTCGAGGAATCCGAATTGATCGGAAAATGGAGAAGAAACGACGAGAAAATTATGTGTTTCAGAGCTTGAGGAGAGGAAAGAGGAAAGAAGATGGTTAACCGAAATTGAAGAAAGCTTTTTGTTTGCAACTCGTGAATAATAATAATTCTTGTATTTAGTATTCACGGAAAGAAGGTGTGTATTGATCTTTGACCGTTGGATTTAAGATGGTAAAGCAATGAACGGTCAAGATCTTTATTATTAGACGGTGTGGAGATTCGGAATATTTTAAAAAGAGATGCTTAATGGATAAACTTCAACGAGAAACTACATCCCTTTATTTTCACTTCGACTCCTCAGTTTTTTATATCTTCGACATTCAATCCCTAACTTTAATATTTCGGCATTCAATTTCTTACTTTAAGTGATGTTGCTGATTAACTATACATTCTTTTTATGTTTTTTTTTTTTTTTTTTTAATGTTTTAATAAATTTCTAAGTCCCGCTTAGGCGCGCTAGGCACTCATGCAACACTTATACCACTGTTTCAACTGCCTAAAATTATATAGTACTCGTAATATATTTTTTTAGTTTCCAACTACATAAATTTAAATTTATAAGTTTTAACTCTATATACGTAGTTATAAACGTGCATATATTGTTTGATATGATTTTATTAAATGTTTTATCAAATTTTTGTTTAGGATTATATATTTTTATCATTCTTAAATGAACAATTCTTGGGTTAACCTTAGGGGTGAACCTCTCTCATTCACCTCCTTTTTATTAAGCAATCAAAATTGAATTGCATGGACCACTAATTTAGTTAAATCATTTACTACATCAAACAAATTAAAACAATTAATATTCTATTATCTAACTAAAGAAATATAAATATTTAATATTAGAGGAGCTCTCTAAACCCTAAATCCAAACCCTACCCTAATTTGGGGTTAGTTAATCCAAACCCAAAAATTTTAACTACAAAAATTGATTAGCAATGGATTTGTAGTTTAAATTTTTAGGTTTAGGTTAACTATTCTCAAATCAGGGTATAGTTTTGAGTTTTAGGGTTTGAATTTGGGGTTTAGAATTTATTTTGGGTTAACTATTCTCAAATTAGGATATAGCTTTGGGTTTAAGGTTTGGGGTTTACAATTTATTTTGGGTGAACTATTCCAAAATTAGGGTATAGCTTTGGGGTTTAGGGTTCGAGTTTAGGATTCCTTGTGACACCTCTATTTCAGGACATATGTGGTATATGCGATATATGCGAAGAGGCTTAAAAGAATTGATTTGGCTACCTATATCACCAAAGTGCACTTATCTTTTCGGTTATAAGTCTTGAAAGAACTCCAGAGTTAAGCGTGTTTGAGGTGGAGCAATCTCATGATGGGTGACCTACTGGAAAATCATTTCTAGTATCATGAGAGTGAGGACAAAACACAAGGAAAGATCTCGTGGTGATTTGCAGAGTCAGTAAACAAGACTTCCGAGCCTCTCGGATTAACGCACTGATCGTCGGACATGGTGGGCCCATGAGCCTGAGAATGGACGGGGGCCCATTGGAAGGGCGGTCGGGACGACACATTTATCATCTATCTAATTTGTTGACTTAGATAATAGAGTTTTAGTTGTTTTAATTTGTTTGATGTAGTAAATGATTTAATTAAATTGGTGGTCTTTACAACTCAATTTTGATTGGTTAATAAAAAAAGGGTGAATGAGAGAGGTTGACCCCTGAAGGTGAATCCAATAATTATTCTTTTTAAATATACTTTCAACTCAATATACATAGTTATAAACGTTCATATTTTATAAACGCTTAAAATAGTCTAAGCCCCGATTAGACGTTATAGGCGCCGGGCTCTAGGTCACCACATATTTAGCGCTTCTTGAACATTGCCTTGTAGTGGAGACGACGTTGATTCTGAAGAGATAATGATAATGTTGGGACAAACGAAAAGAAGAAACACGATTAAAACATTTGGTTTCGAGATCTGGATCGAATTGTGGTAGAAACCCTATCAGATAAGAGAAGTGCACAAAGAGGTGAGTGCATTTTTTTGTAAAGAATATTTTGGGCTTGTAAAGCTTGATAAAAACCATTTTTAGATTTTTATGTTCGTGGTTTTTATTATCAGAATTTGAATTTTCTTTTTAAATGAGAATTTGCATTGGTAGACGTAAAATTATAGGCAAATTTGAGATATGACTAAACACTATTTTAGCCACTGTTTGACACATGTTTATTCCTTCCAAGACCCTACTGGAGGCTAATATCATAGGGGACTTCGGGTCAGAGTTGTGTCAAAGGTACTACCTCGTTAACTTTTCATAATATCTCACACTTTTTTTCTCTCTCTAAAATTATAACTAGTGACTGATTTTCCGGCGAGAGAGATGCTAGCTCCGACGTTGTTTCCGGTATTTTGTGCGATAACTCACCGCCGTTATCTTCACAGTTCAACGATAACTCACTGGCGTTGCCTCGCCGGAATTTGGTTTCCGTTCTCTCTCCGTCTTCTCTATCTACTCACGAAATCTTTTCGACGTTTCTTCTCCGGCGATTCTGATTCGACCTCCGATTCCTAAAGAATACGAGACGCTTCTCCGATTGGCTTCTCGGGTTAACCCAAATCAGCCTCCCGAGTCAACTATCGGAAAATAGCTTTTATGTCTCTCTCTCTCGCTCTCTCTCCATCTCTCTCTTGACGGACGTGTCACCATCAACAACCTCTCTCTCTCTCTCTCTCTTTCTGGATGTTTCACCATCAACAACCTCTCTCTTTCTCGCCGAACGTTTAACTTCTACTAAAAATATCTAATATATTGATTATATGTATAGCACTAGATCTGAAAGATATAAGCATTAAATGCTTGTACGCCTACATAAAAGAGAGAGAAAGGGTCATTGTAGTAATTTTTTTTCTGATTTGCTACAAGGAACAGCTTCAACTCTCACACTGTTCACGAATTGATCAGCTTCAGGGCATTAGAAAAGCGAGTGAACCGAACCGAATTACCGAAGTACCTTATATGTTTAACTACCTTACTTTGACCACAAAAGTGCATTAAATTGGTATAAAATATTTAATTCATGTTTTATTTTTAGAACCAGAACGTAAATTGTTTTATTTTGATTCTTTGACGAGTTCATTTTTTTTTTTTAATTTCTAACTCCGATATCATTTGTGTTCAACACAATCTATCAAAACTTTTAATCTCAATTCGATTTTCTTTTCTAAGTTAGAACATCGAAAACTAGAAAACACATAGGTGATAAATGAAAAGCTAATAGACATTATAGTTGGAATTTGTTTTTGCTACGTACGTATTAAGGCATAATAAATAATTTTCCTTTTAGTGTTTTATATACGATCATTTCATTACCAAGTCTTCGAACAAATTATTGTAGACCTTGCACATCGAAAACACACCACCGAAAACAAAAATATACTCTAAAAAAACCCTTCTCAGATTAACACCTTTGTGGCTTTGTTACATAAGTGTTTTAAGCCAACCTGACAAGAGAGGACTAATCACAATAATATTTCACACATAAGACATGTGATTGGTCGGTTATTAAAGTGTCATTACAAGCTAGCGACTAGCGTGCGACTTTGGCGATATGAGCCACTTGGAACTGCGGCTTGTACTTTTTCGGTCGACCCTCTTCCTCCCTGACCTCATTCAAGAACGCCAAGTTGCTTCTTCTCCACCTGACCAACACATCAATTTATTTTTCATTTTGTAAATAAATCTTAATACGAGATTAATCTGAATCTAACTAGATAGTATAGTATCAACATAATATATTATACCATCCGCCTCTCGTGCTTTGGTTTTCATAAAGATCTTCTACTTTCTTCTCCTCTTGCTCTCGACTTTCCACAACTTCCTGCAGACAAATTCAAAGGTTTTTTAGAGATCATTTTTTTTGTTTCGAAATTTTTTAAGTCGTAATCTTATTTGTTTTCCTAAAGCTCACTCATAAAGATGTTTTCACCTTTTTAGGCTGAATTAACATATAGTAAATAATTCAAAAGTTTGGTATTGACCTGAGCTACCAACTTGGAAACGGCTTCAACATGTTCTTTATTCTTCTTCTTTGTTTTCCAGAAAGCATCGATTTCTTCTCTTGTTGGTGACTTGCACCTTCGTACTGAAAATTTTCAATATCATCATTATTTTCGCAACAAATATCAGCATATAGTTGTTTGTGTGTATGCGCAAAAGTATCATATACTCGCTATTATACGATCGAACATATGATATACTCTCATATCTATGCATAATTACATTAATTAATTACCTGAATCGGGATTCGCTACCGGAGAGTCCCATCCTGACACTAAAGAACCCATTTGCTGCTATAATCTTTTCCAATTGTGTTTTTAAGATGCCTCAACAGTTGATATGCATGTCTTGGAATTAGCTATCATTCTTCTATATATAGTGATCCATGCAAAGGATGCAACTCATCAGGATAATTCTTATCCGCAAAGATATTATATTCGTTTTTTTCTCCAAAAAAAAAAACAGATATTATATTCGTTTATTATTCGTATAATTATTATTAATTTTTCTTTTTTGGAGTCGGTCCAAATTCTGCTAAGAAGAAAATCAATACCATCAACTTGTTTTTTTTCCGCTGTTTGGGAACTCCAGTAAAGAGCCCATTGATTTCAGTAGTGGATTCGATTAAATTATTACATTTATTAATTATTATAGACAGAGATATTTGGAGTTTAAACTACCCATACGCTGATGGAAATTCAGAGACGTGGACAGACATGTTGGCGAATTACTTTCATTTGCAGCAAGTTTCGAAACAAAAATTGCAAAATATATCTTGTGTCTTTGGAATGCTTTGTTCTGGTGTAAGGAATTGTTAGAAACAAATTAAATTCTTAGTTGGGCCAAATTCAAACATATGTTGAAGAGTCGGCAAATGACTAGAATAGAACCATTGATCGATCTACTAGGCAACCAATTCAGTCAAGGTATCATCAAATTCAACAAGTAAGAACGGTGTTAGAGTATACTATAACCTTTGAAGAAATGTGTTTTCGATCTATCAGTGTTTGAGCCTCCGTTACAAGCTGCGTTTGTCATTTATGTTCACAAGGCCTGGTACAAATCATGGATGTAGCCAGGGCCAGTGTAACACCACGTTTTGCAAACTGTCCACCATGGAATGATTGGCTTGATAAGGATCGAGCTGAATCCGAACTGGGTAGTTTGGGTCAACGGAATGAAAAGTCAATAAAAATTTAGTTGGGGAGTTGACTCCAACCTGGGCGAATTCTTCAGAACCACGGTCTGATGTTGGATAGGACGGTTACTGTAGGAGCACGTCTGTTACGTGGGAACTGTCAGATCCAAGTGGATCGAGTATAAATTATTTTAACACCTTTTAGCGGGGAAAAAAACTTGGTGATATAAATCTGACTAATGCTAGGGGATACATAGGTAAATCAGCAGGAGCATACTTTTTCATTTACTCACAACCAAGAGAGACTATTGGTGGCACAGAGGGAAGCCTACAACATAACACAAAAAGAAAACGTAAGTTGTTGCTTCATAAGTTCATAACACATCCCTGGTGAATACTCATACTAATCAATATCTAGTCTTAGTAATTAGTGTGGGGAACATTGCCGAAGATACTGGAGAATGGGTAGCTACATGGCTTAATTGCAATCAATTTAATATGATGAAAGAAGATGAGCCAGAAAAGACTAAAGATTGGCAAGGAGAACTATGTTGTTGTAACTTGACCAATAACCATTGTATTCGAAATAACATGGCTAAATCATAAGAAGACTAGACTCACTTTAACAAAATCAAAACACACAATAAGATTGGGACATCAACTCCAAATTGTTGGTACACATAACAGAACAATCCCAAATTTGTCTTTAGAAAGTAGAGATCAATTTCTTAACTTACAAATATATGTCTTCTGAAACATTCTTAGTTTACTACACCAACCAAATTCCAAACTACCAGCATATTGTTCTCTAGATGCTGATTACAAGGGATAAGATCTCTTACTTAGTTGATGGAGAGGCGTAGGGCACAAAAGTCCACAAGCAGAAATGTTGGCTCTATGCCCCGAGAGTAGTCGAGAGAGCCGTCACTATTTCGATTTGCTCGGAAAAACATCATGCTCATCGCCACATTGACAAACTTGAACTCCTTGTACCATAGCTTCATTGTAGCTATGGACTTTCCATTTATCTTCTCCACTCGAACAATGATGCCATCTCTAAGCCCAACATAGCGGGATTCCTCACTTGACGAACCACAGTAAATTCCCTACCAGACAAAACAAAATATCAAATCAAAATATGCCATATCTCTCCTTTTTATTGAATTCAAACTAACAACACTTACTTCTTGTTGAAGATTAATGTGTGGACTGAACACATGCAGTTTTGCTCCCAGCGGTTGATCCCATAAAAAGTCGTCTGCTTCCAACATATTCTTAGCCTCGATCAGTTCTCCTTTCATGGAAACGAGAGCAGGTTTAAAAGATGACGGGGGCTTTGACACATATCCCAAACGTGGCCAATCTTCTTCTTTCGGTATGCCATTCTTCAAAGCAAACTCAATGCAGTCTTTGACAGTGAGGTCGAGATCGGTTCCTCCCTGCTTCTTGGGATAGGCATTGTCCAGTAGATACTGAGCTGATTACTCAGTATGCACACTGTCCAGCTTAAGTTCAAGACGTGTAGTGCTTATCAGATCAACAACTATGATAGCCGCAGAAGCAGATGCATCTGCAAAACAAAACAGAAATAGAAATGAATCATATGTGAAAGTAAAGTCACTTCATTTTACTCTGGTGACAAGTTACCGTGCTCTTGGTCACTGTCATTCTCATTTTCAATCGATCGTCCGATTCTGATTACCATTCCGAAATTAGGATCATAGGGGAGTGCCATCTGCAATTACTTAACCCTGAAAGCAAATGAAGTTTGCAATGTTTTAATGACACGTTCTGAATGTAAACAGAAAATGGAAGAACATTAAAAAGCGAAGAAAAGTGAAGTGAGATTCACAAGGTTATGTCAGTCATCATCCTCAGAGGCATTAGCGAAAGAAAGGAAAAGCAAGAGACCATTCCTTCTAAATTAGATCAGACAAACAGAAACATAGAACACAAAGAAGATATAGCAAATTGGGAGAGAAAGAGCAAACAGAAACATGAAGTTCGACTTAAACAACAATTTTTTATCACTGACAAAAACCGATAGAGCAATTTTTGGCTAATCGAACCCAACATAAAGAAGGATTCAACATCATGGCAAAATCAAGGGGAAATAAAACAATCAAATCAAACATAGAAAGCAGATTCAGAGAGAGAGAGAGAAGGAAAACAAAACAAAACCTAACAATTAAGCAGAAACATGGACACGAGCTCTGACATAAACAATTATCATTTTAATCAACTGACAATAATCGATTGGATAAACCAAACTAAAGAAGCATTTGACATCACTCACCCAAGAAAAGGTTAAACTTTAAAACCTAACTAAAAGTTCCTCATTGTTCACTAATCACACTGAAAAATGGCAGAATCCGTAACAGAAGAAACCAAATAAGAAACCCTAAAGAGTAACACTAATCGGGTTTAGCAAATACAAGGGAAACTCAGCAGCAGAATCAGCAAACGACCATAAGCAAGCTAAAGGAAGGAATCAGAACTAAAAAAACAAAATGAGAGAGTCGAAAGCCTTACCGGAGACAGCAACGTCGCAAGTCCGAAGGGAAGCACAGTCGCAGGACAAAGGAAAGTAGTAAATGAGTGAGGCTTGATATTTATTTCCAGCACGTCCAAACGACGACGTTTAGAGACAAAAAAACACACATGTTGTTTTGGGCTTTTATGATTTTTTTGTTACCACGTCGTTTACATTTTCTTTCTTTCACACGATGTCGTTTTAAGACTTTTTAATTTTCGTAAACAAATTCCCCGACAAATTCAGTCTTTTTTGTTTTTTGTCACAATTCAAAATCTTGTTAATATGACAATATTACATTGTATTGTTAATATGAAAATATTACATTGGAGTCCAAATCGAAAGAATATTGTTTCAAATCGGAAGTGGGAAGGGACTTTGAGGAATATATATGAAGATTGGGTCTCTCCATTAATTGCCAATTAGTTTTGAGTTGGAAGGCCATGAAACTTAAAATAGTATAAAACAATTTTTATACCTAGCCAACTTAGCTACCACATCAACCTCACTAAGTAGAAAGATACGCTAAGAAAAAAGCCAAAAGAATAGTGCTTTGATCTCAATTATATAGCCAACATCTAGATGAGCTTTGACATCTAATTGTATAAAAGAGAAGCCACTTAACGAAAGCGCGACACGTTAGGAAAATTGTAACTTACGAAATCGTGACATGTGTTTAATATTGATAAGATGATGACATGTGCTAATATACTTTATCTTATTGCAGAAAAAGAAGAAAATAAGTAAAATAAACAATTAAAAGGAAAAAAAAACCCAATGATATGTGGGAGAATTCAAAGACAAATGAACAAATGAAAAAAATTGTCGTTAACATAAAATTTTATGCCATAAAAAAACACAAGTTTCCACTACATTAACCCAAAACATGCAAAATTGCCAAAACATAATTGACTAATCAAAATGGAAGTCTATATCATTAGTGGCTACGTTAAACATGAAAAATTTATTACTTGAAACATAATTGACATGTGTTTAATATTGATTGAGATGATGACATGTGTTGATATTAAAATTGTAGGATTTTGTTCAGGTTTACCGGTTTAATCTCTATTAAACAACCTAGTGAAAATTCCTTTGCCTAGGATCTAGGGTTTGTAAACAACGATATGTAAGAACGGATCTCGAATATACCTGGAGTTTTGCAGCGGAATTGATTCAGGGAATCGAGATTACGAGCATATCAAACGCTATGCCTCTACGGATAGTCCACACGCACACAAATAGGAATCCGCCGGATTGCTAGAACCGGTGATCAGATCTCCTTAGAGATTTAGTGTTTCAGAGTGACGACTATCAGAAAGGGGTTTTTTTTCAGGTCGTGCCTCATATCTCTATATATAGGCCCCGGAGAAAAACCTAATTATCCTGAACCGAGTCAGAATTAATTAAGTCGTTAAACCGAAATCCCTATTTCGGATTTAGCCCGTGTCGAGCGACACAACATATTGTGTCGATCGACACACTCCTTTTTAAACCGTGTCGATCGACACAACACATTGTGTCGATCGACGCACTCTTTAAAACACAAAATAATGTGTATCAAATACACATCATCTGGATCATTACATTAATGATTATTCCCATATAAAGCGCATCCTATTTGCTTAGGTGTGTGACCCTGTAGGATCATATAATACTAGCAATGAATTCACAACTCATAGATCATCAGAGGTTTCTAGCAAAACATTATGATCACCTAGTATCATATGAATGTCTAATCTCGACACTACAACTATCACTAGAGTGAATACAAGTCTGATTTCAGGACATTCCCAACAATCTCCCACTTGTACTGGAATCATCTATTCCTTTAATCCCTTTGTCGCTATATCCCGATCTGGCATAAGGCAAGAACCGTGTCATCCTTATTCAACCAAAATCATGTTCATCGAACTCCGATTTATACTAACAAGACAAACAGCTGACATTCAGCTCGTTTGAGTATGGCCACACATTTCTTAGTATCAAATCTTCGATGGGCCCTGAGATATTTATCTCCTGCTATACAGGAGGGACAAATCCCATCTTGTTCCATCCCTCTGTTCCTTCACACGCTTCATGATGCGCCCAATCAATGCCTTTATAGTCACCTTTTACGGATAACGTTTGACAAAGTCAAAGCGGACCAATTCACATGTAAGAAATCATGATGAACTCAGGTCTAAGGACTATACTCTATAGTCGTAATGAGAATCTCTTATGACACTTGTATAGCTATCTTGTAGAGTTCTCATTAGCGGGTCATGTCCAATCATATGTTCTCCAACATATATCCATGTGATTGACTTTAATACTCTTATTAATGACTCCATGAAACTTAGTCATCAGTCACCTCACATGCCAGTCTCTCGCGGTTGTTAGTGTCCCACATTAACAACCTCGACCGGGGACAAATATAATCTATGACATTTAATTTCTCATAGGGTTTCATGATCAAGTCCTCAACTTGATGACCTATAGAATGTCATAAATTATTTTGGGACTATTATTCGATTATCCAATAATCAAATAATAAATGAAACAATTTCATTATGACACAACCGTAGTATGTCAGCATGAATATCATAACACAACTAAATCCTTTACAACTCCCACTAGAATTAAGATCATATCTTAATATATCTAATACCTACAGCAGGAGGGTAAAACTCATGCTTAGGTTATGGGAGAGGTTGCGGTGCTTTGCTTGGAACCCTTTCCAACAAACCGCAGGCTGTGATGCTTTGCTTGGAACCCTTTCCAACAAACCGCACCGCAGTATAGACACAAGACACAATCAGGTTCCTACCAGAAATTGTCTTAGTCCGTCCAATCACTCTCAACAAAAAATCCTTACTTCCTTAGTTCACCAAGCTCCTATCCTCAGTATTCTACAAATACGTGAGAATATTCTTGGTAACTGCCCAGTGACTTTCACTTGGATCATATTGGTATCTACTCGTCATGCTTAGAACACAAGCAGTACCTAGACGAGTGCAGGTCATGGAATTCTTGGTAGATTCCACTGCTTACGCATGGGAATTCTACTCAAATGTTCTTGCTCAGCCTGTGCCTGAGGACACTGCGTCTTGCCAAGATAAATGCCATGAACCATTGGTATAAGGCTCTTCTTGGAATCATGCATATTGAATCTGTCCAAGACCTTATCACCATAAGCATCTTGACACGATCCAATTAGCCTACCCAATCTATCTCTATAGATTCTTATTCCAAGAATTTTACGCCTTTCATTAAAAAACAACTTCCGAGCCAAGTTTCAAAAACTAAAGCAACATAACGTCATTTCCGAGAATAAGTATGTCATCTACATACATAATGAGAAATGCAACTACACTCCCACTAGTCTTCTTGTAAACACACGTTTCCTCTTCGTTCCTGATGAAGTCAAACATTTTGACAGCTTTATCAAAACGAAGATTTCAACTCCGTGATGCTTGCTTCAATCCATACATGGATCGATGAAGCTTGCATTCCTTCCCAGCATTATTTGGATCACATCCATTTACCAAATATCATCACCATGATAAATGGCATTTGCTAGTATAATCCGAATGGATTTAAGCATAGCGAATGGAAACAGGTCTCATCATAGTCAATACCATGATTTGCTTGAAACCTTTAGCCACTAAACTAGCTTTATATATTTTAATATATCCATCCATGTCAATCTTCTTTTGAAGACTCATCTACCCTCAATGGTTTTTACACCATCGGGTAAATTTACCAAGTACCATAACTGGTTTTCTGACATGGATCCCATTTCGGATCTATCGGCTCCAAGCCATTTTCGGAGTTCGGGCCCAACACTGCTTCTTTAAAATTCGCATGCTCGTCATTGTCAATGATCAACAAGTCATGACAATCGGTCATAAGAAATCCATGTTTCTCGTGATCGTTACCAATCCTTTTGGATCTGCGAACTTTAGGCACCACAGGTGTAGGTTCTACAACTCTTTGCAGATCCAGTTACTCCTCTTCCTTAACAAGTCGAGTAGTCTCCTGTGATTCTCGAACCTTTTCGAGTTTTACTTCACTCCCACTGTTCTTCTTAGAAAGACAATCTTTCTCTAGAAAACACAGTTCTTAGGCAACAAACATTTTGTTCACATAACGGTTGTGGAAGAAGTAAGCTTTGGTTTCCTTAGGATAACCTTCCGAAGTAGCACTTATCATATTTGGGTGCGAGCTTATTAAACATTTTACATAAGCTTTACAACCCCAAATTTTAGGAAAGACAAATTGGAACATTTCCAGTCCACATCTTATGTGGTGTCTTTGCAATTGATTTTGATGGAACCCTATTTAGTGTAAACTCAGACATTTCTAGAGCGTATCTCTAAAAGAGATAATGGAAGATCTTTGTGACTCATCATCTATCGAACCATATCCAATAAGATCCAATTCTTGTGAAACAATTTCACACTCTCTCAGATGATCACTTATCTATTGACTTAAGTATTCTCCTCCGCGATCGGATCGAAGAAAAATTCTCCTCCTTGATTTGATCGAGGAGCTCTAATACTTTTGTCAATTTTATTGTGTACTTCATTCTGGAACTCCTTGAACTTTTCAAAGGATTCCGACTTATGACTCATTAGGTAGACACCGCCATGCATACTAAAGTCATCAGTAAAAGTAATGAAGTACTAAAGTTTCCTCTAGCACTGTTGCTCATCGGGCCGCACACATCTGTATGTATAAGGCCCAATAATTCGTTGGCCCTCTCAATTGGTTCATTAAAAGAGGCCTTAGTCGTTTTGCCCAATAAGCAGGATTCTCTTTTGTCATATGATTCACAATCAAATGAGCCCAAAAGCCCATCACTATGGAACCTTTGAATCCTCTGTGGCCCAAAACGGCAATGCTAGGGAACCGATTAGTGTTTGTGTTATAGACAGGCATAGATTGGTTTCAGACATAAAACCCATTCTCTAATGGGGTGCTATCATAGAACGTATTATTAAGATCAAAAGAGCAACATTTGTCTTTTATCAAAATAAAATCACTCATATCCTTACAAGAAAATGAAATGACATTTCTGCTCATAGCAGATACACAATAGCGATAATTTAATTTCTAAAACCAAGCCTGAAGGCGACTACAAATGGACACTTTCTTCAGCTAATGCAGCAACACTTGCTTCATTCCTGTTGAACACCTCCACTCGTCCCTTCTTCAATGTTCTACCGTTGCTCAGGCCCTGCATATTTAAACAAACATGAGCACCACAACCGGTATCTAATACCCATAAGATAGAACTTGAAATAACACAAATACCTGAATAAGGAGTGTCATACATCTCCATTATTTCCATAGAATCTTCCATGTATTTCTTGGATTTTCTCCTCCAATGCCTTGGCTCCCCACAGTAGCTGCATGCATCATCATCAGATGGGCCAGACTTGGGTTTAGTGATAGACCCGGGCTTGTCCTGATTCATAATCTGGACGGCCTTTCTATCACCCTTGTCTTTACTAGGTTTCACAAACCTTTTGCCCTTCTTGATATTGAGCTCAGCTGTCTTGAGCATATCATGTAGTTCAGTCAACGTCTTTGTCAAGACATTCTTGATGTAGTACTTGATGAACTCATCATAGCTCGTCGGCAGGGACTGCAGAATGATGTCAGTAGCCAACTCTTGGCTAATAGAGCAATCCAGTCTCCTCAGGTTATCAATATAACCTATCATTTTCATGACATGAGGACTTACTGGAGCATCCTTTGGTAGCTTGCACTCAAACAGAGATTTAACCGTCTGGTATCTCTCAGTTCGAGTCTGCTCCTGAAACATAGCTTTCAGGCTAGCGACTATCTCGATAGGCGATTCCACGTTCTCATATTGCCCCTGCAATTCAGAGTTCATGGTATCCCTCATCAGACGGCTCACATCGACCACATCATAATAATGCTTATTCCAAGCATCATATACTGCATGTGAGGCATTGGACCTTAGTTTCTCGGGGAGAGCTTTCTCAAGGACATAGTCCTTTCTCTCCTGCTTGAGAACAATTCTCAAGTTCCGATACCAATCAAGGAAGTTGGATCCATTTAACTTGTCCTTCTCAAGGACGGATCTCAACAAGAAAGAGTTCTGATTAGACATAACTGAAATAAGAAAAGGAAAAATCAGTTATGATATTCAGGAAATGAGAAATCTTAACAATTAAGAAAACTCGCATTATATTCAAAACAATGTTTCCTCAATAGAATATAATGATCCAAGATCCATACTTCACCAAAACTCGAGCGAGCCACTGGCTATCACCCAAATCTTAGCTATCTAGGTAAGCAACACCTTGCTAATCATATCCAATATGACTCTTGGTTGCGGATAAAACATCTTATGTTTTGTCCACCTGATGTCTATGGGCCCAGAACTTCTGATAGCCCACTCAAGTAAACCAATCTCTTCTGTCATGTAACAGTTGATGCCATGCACTGCAAGCCCATCAACACAATTACCTACTGCCTTATTCATGTAACTGCAGATACCTTGCACTGCAAACCTATCACGCAATGACACAAATCTTGACAGCTGACAAGATTGGGAAGACATCCAGAATACTTGATATTTAGTCGAGGAACTGAACATTTAATCCTCAATACATATCAGATATGCATTCAGGAACCCTATCTCATTGAATCCGGTTCGGTTATTTGATTTCAGGTTCACTAACCGTCAATCTGCTTAAGCTGTCGATCGACATTACCTTAGTGTCGATCGACACTTACTCTTCTGTTACGGTTCATCGAAAACTGATCAATCCAATTGAGCCGGATTCGATAACCGACACAAAATTTCAATAACCGGTCTGTGTCGATCGACGCAACATTTGCATCGATCGACATGACCAAACCACATTCAATTTCCGATAACCGGTCAATCCAATTGAACCGGATCGATAACCGGTCAATCCAATTGAACCGGGTCGATTATTGGTCATGTCGAGCGACACAAAACTAAACCGAATCGATTTTGCGATAACCGGTCAATCCAATTGAACCGGGTCGGTTTTGGTCTCTGTCGAGCGACACAACATTTGTGTCGATCGACGATAACCAAATCGCAACAGACCGAAATTAGTCGGTTTAATCGATTTTCTAACCAAGCACGATAACCGGTTCAATCCAATTGAACCGGTTCTAATCGCAAGGCAGATTTGTTCGTGTCGAGCGACACAACTGTTGTGTCGATCGACACGACTAGGGCTTTCACATAAAACCACAGAGCCGATCGCGTCGAGCGACACAACCATTGTGTCGATCGACACGATCAATTCTCAAACCGATCAGGAACAAAAAATTACAGAAAACGTTTTTCGCGAATATGATTTGAACAGATCGATTTACAGTTATAATATATCAAGTTGTTAAACCCTTAGGCTCTGATACCACTGTAGGATTTTGTTCAGGTTTACCGGTTTAATCTCTATTAAACAACCTAGTGAAAATTCCTTTGCCTAGGATCTAGGGTTTGTAAACAACGATATGTAAGAACGGATCTCGAATATACCTGGAGTTTTGCAGCGGAATTGATTCAGGGAATCGAGATTACGAGCATATCAAACGCTATGCCTCTACGGATAGTCCACACGCACACAAATAGGAATCCGCCGGATTGCTAGAACCGGTGATCAGATCTCCTTAGGGATTTAGTGTTTCAGAGTGACGACTATCAGAAAGGGGTTTTTTTTCAGGTCGTGCCTCATATCTCTATATATAGGCCCTGGAGAAAAACCTAATTATCCTGAACCGAGTCAGAATTAATTAAGTCGTTAAACCGAAATCCCTATTTCGGATTTAGCCCGTGTCGAGCGACACAACATATTGTGTCGATCGACACACTCCTTTTTAAACCGTGTCGATCGACACAACACATTGTGTCGATCGACGCACTCTTTAAAACACAAAATAATGTGTATCAAATACACATCATCTGGATCATTACATTAATGATTATTCCCATATAAAGCGCATCCTATTTGCTTAGGTGTGTGACCCTGTAGGATCATATAATACTAGCAATGAATTCACAACTCATAGATCATCAGAGGTTTCTAGCAAAACATTATGATCACCTAGTATCATATGAATGTCTAATCTCGACACTACAACTATCACTAGAGTGAATACAAGTCTGATTTCAGGACATTCCCAACAAAAATTAATTAGGAAAAATTAAAATTAAAAATGGAAAATTAACAATGTAATTGTTATGTAACTAATCAAATATTAAAAAGGAAATTTTTAATAGTCCGAATTAATTAAAATAACAAGAAATTTTTTAATATAGTCTAAACTATAGCGCAAAGTAATTTTTAAAAAAACTAAGAAAAAAAATTGAGAAAATTAAATTCATAAAATAAACAAAAATTAGAGAGAATAAAAATTGAAAAACAGTAACTTAGAGATAATGTAAGTTGCAGAAAAACAAAATATATTGAGAGAATGAAAGAAAAAGAAAAATAAATTTATTTTCTCGACGATTGTTCAATTATAAATCTTATCTTATCTTATTATATAAAAAAGAAGCCGGTCGACGAGAGCTTGACGCGTAAGCAAAATTGCAATTCATGGGATTGTGACATGTGTCTAATATTGATTGAGATGATGACATGTGTTAATATTAAAATTAATCACGAAAAAAAATTATAGATGGAAAATTAACAATGTAATTGTTAAGTAACAAATTAAATAGTAAATAGGAAAATTTCTAATCTATCTTCTCTTATTATATGAAAGAGAAGCAGGTCGACGAGAACGCGACACATAAACAAAATTGTAATTTATGAGATCATGACATGTGTCTAATATTAATCGGATGATGACACATGTCAATATACTCTATCTTATTGTATAAAAGGAAAATAAGTGCCATAACGTATAAAAAGAAAATAAAATTTCATAACAATTAATAGGAAAATAAATTTCATAACAAATATGCTACTTATAAATGCGTTTAAAAACCTTATTTCTCAAAATTCTCAATCTTAAAAAAAGTTTTGATCCTTAAAAAATCTTGAAACCAAAAAACTAAACCCTAATATAACATATTTAACCCAAACATAAATGATTTAAAAATTTGAAAATAGTGATAGTGGCATTTTTGAAAAGTGGCATATCAAAAGTGGCATATCTTGATAATTCTCATATAATTACATTAACATCTTAGTTTAATTTTGTGATTAATATTAATATTTTCTCAATCAAATATAAAACATGATTATGAATTCAAGTGTTCCACAAACCGATGAAAGCTATTTAACTTTAAATCCTTTAGATCGAAATCGTATTTATCATTGTATTGTTGCACGTGTTCTTCGAAAATGAAAAACTAGAAATCTTTAAACATACAATATACTCATGGGAGTAGAAATATTTTTATTAGTTTGAACAAAGTAAGTGATTCTTATGAATCTATCTATTGTTCTAATTGTTTTCTTTAAGATATTTGTGGGTAGAAATATAGCATTTTTAATTAGTAAATGAAAATTAAAATATAAACTGATTTCTAATGATTTAAAAACATGTGTTGAAGTAATATGCCAAAATATTTTGATATTTCAACGGATTACTAACTAAAACTTAAATATTTATACTAATAATTTTAGTGTATTTACCCGCGTATTTACGCTGATCCTACTCTAGCTAGTTTTGTATAAGAGAAAACTTTCACACATGTCGAGGCGATAGAAAATGTAACAAAGCTAAATCCCAAACTTTTTTAGATACCCTAAACTGATATATAAGGTGGTTAAGATTATCAGTTGTATCTCCACACAAATGTTATATACAATCGACTTTACATCCTCTTCTTTTGATACTTCCACCACTAGGAGTAATATGTTTAATTCGCTACCAAAACATTTTAACGAGGAACATATAGGTTCCAAATTAATGAAAAAGGTCTAATTGATAAGTAATAAGGGAAATTTGGTACATTAAATTTGCTTCGTAGTACGCGGGATTTAGTTCACTAAATTTGTTCCATTTCCATTTAGTTGATTCTATCATATATAATGTGGCTCTGATTGGTAACACAATATCGTACTTATTAATTTTTTTATGGACAAATAGCAGTGCAAAGATGATTGTACAATTAGAAGTTGTATAATACTAATTAGAAATGATAGTACTATAAAAGGTGATATTACTTTTCGTAATGTTGTTTTACTGATTGGTTACAGAAGAGATAGTACCACTTGTACTACCCTAAATAAATGTAACCATTCAAAGTCATTATCTTTGCTTCTCAATTTATTCTCCATCATTTGTATAAATCCAAGAGATGTTATCTCTTACATTGGTAATTGATAGACTCCTCGTGAGGAATGAAGTCCAAGGACACACTTCGAAGGTTTTGAGATGCGGAATGATGTTAAATGAGGTTTGGATGCGGCGGATTGATATGAAATGATGAAGATGAACGAATCGATGATGGAAGATGAACGGATAGATCAAGTGAATCGAATTGTACTTCCAAGAGAGATGAAAGATTTATCAGACTACGAGGCTCGATCTAGTCTTTGATATTACGCACAAAGATAAAAAAGAGATGAGAAGATATTACGCACTTCTCGGATCAAACAAGTTAGAGAGAATTTGAGAATAAAAATGTTTGATGATTTAATCATAAGGATCGAAATCCTTATATAGGCAAAGAAATAAAAGGACAAACCCCTTCCACTTCTCGATTACACGGAAAATCAAAGAACATAAATGAGGAAGTTTGAAAGGTTTAATGTGAACACATTAAATAAGTTTTGACTAGAAAATAAAAGAAATAAAAAGATAAAAATGAAAAATAGAAGATAGAGACTCGGGCGCGGAGAGCATTGTGTCGTGGTAGCAATGTCGATGATGAAGCATACGATAAAGTATGTGGACCTGCCTCGTTAAAAACCTTCCTTGGAAAACCCATTGGGACAAAACCAAGGCGAAGGAAAACGAGTGCAAACCAGACACCTCTCATCATCGACCCTTTAAGCCACTTGAATCACAACCAATGAAGTTGGACAAGTGATTGGCTCAAGGTTGCTTGTTTGTAAGGATTTAGCGTCCGTAAGAACATCCTCGGCTACGAGCTGCTCCTTGGCTACATGATGTTCGTCCGGTTCCTTAGCTCCTTAAGCCAAGCTGTTCAGAATCACATCAGTAATAATTGGCATGTGTAGGGGTCAAATTTCACTTCTAATAATTAACGGCCTAAACCGACTAAGAGTGAAACTAAACCAACAATTCGACGAACCAGCGATCAAACTGACAGAACCAAGAAACTAAGTAGTAAACCAACAAACCGGACCAAACCGACGGTATGTGGACCTTGAACCGGCGGCCCAATTCAAGTGTGTTCAGAAATCAAGCCCAGGAAGGAGACTAAGGCCCATAAAAGTCTAGCCAACCTAGCGGCCGTCCAAATAAGAGAAAACCTCGAAGAATAAAGAAAACTTCCTTATTTGTTTAGGGCTTAGCCTAAATCGTGCTAAACTAGTATATATACCCTTGTACATCCTCATAATAAGGAAGAATGAATTTTTTCACACAAACCTTGTATACTTTCCAACAACAGCTTTCCAGCTAATAAAAACGTAATTCCGACTTTGTCTTGCGTTTTCATACTTGGAAGTTTCAACTCTCTGAAACCGTAAAAATTATTATTATGAGATTCAGCCTCCACAATTTAGCGCCGACTAAGGAGACATTGAAGGCTTCATACATGAAGAAACCACTTAGACAATTTGAAGAAGTGTCTACTACCAACAACGAAACAAATCAAAGGAATCTTGAGGATGATAGAACGAATCCAAGGAACACGACCAACGACAAGACTGGCCAAAGCAATATGCCGGACAACGGATATACTCCAGAGAAAACGGCCGACTGATCAGGAATGAAGGACGCTCAAACAGTCAATGCGGCTAGCCTAGGAGTTCTCAACAAAGTCAAGGGTGTGCTCGAGCAGCTGCTCAGGAAGTCGAAGGAGCAAGAGACTCTCAACATCACCATGACAGCAAAATTAAGAGCCTTGTTAGTGGCAAACCGAATCCGTGGAGCAAAAATATTCCGACGACATGCGGCTCGCGTTAATCCAACAAATCTCTTCTCAACGCCCGCCGACACACAAAAGAATCGTAGATTTCTTTCATTAAACCGTGATGCTGAATGGACTAGTGATCGAATCACAGGAGCGGATGCATGAGCCAAAACGGATCGGCACAGATCACCGAAAGCATCGACGACACCGAAGAGGAGCTTTAACACTAATGATTGTGGATCAACATGCATTGCTCGAGCCACACAAAGACGAATCAACTTTGAGCAAGAGCGAGGGCTCGCCGAAACATATCAAAAAATTCAATGGGTAGAACAAGTCGAACCGCAAATGCTGAAAAATGGCTGCCGATGACCAGCAAAGAGGGATGGACGAGCTCATCACCTCTCTGCGGCGAACCGCCTTTGATTTGAAAAAAATTCGATCTCAAGTCCACCGGGCAACAAGCAAAGCACAAGAGGTCGATCGGGTGCTCGACGAAGCTCATACTAAGCCATTCACTGATCGAATCACGAAAGCACGAGTGTCTAAACCTAACAAGAGAACTACTTAGACATGACGAATGAAGCAAACATCATATTAATTATAGATATCTCTTAAAAGTTGATAATATAAAGCGTAAGCCTAAACGATGGCTGTAAAAACGTATATTTAGGAACCCTATACGTTTAGGATAAATTCGACGTATATCATGTCTGACCCAAGTCATTGCTTGAAAATTTCTAGAATGTGATAGTAGCTAACTAGAATCTGATCTTTGGTTAATTGATAGACACGACAGTGTTATTAATTGCTTGAACATTTCTAGAATAATATAAAGCATAAAAGTAAACATCTGGAACTTCTGGGTAAAAACGACAAACTTTCAAAATTAGAATTTTCTTGTGCGAACACGGTGTTGATCGACACCCGCTTCTGAATCCGATTCTCCACTTGATCAATTCAACGTCTTCTTCCGCAATGCTCCAAAACTCCCAATAAACATCTTTTATGCTTCAAGCGTCTAGGAACCTGAAAATACTTTAAAACAAACACAAAACACCACAAAGACTCTATATAATAGACTTATATCATGGTCTAAAATGGGTAAAAACCTTGATATATCAACTCCCCCAGACTTAGTGATATATCAACTCCCCCATACTTAGCTTTTTGTTTGTCCCTAAGCAAAATAGTTGTACTCACTCCTTCTGGAACCACATACCTTGCAAAGCCAATCCGGTGATACTTCGATGTATCCCTAGAAGCTTAGCAGTTCTTCAGATTGATTCCAAGCCCATCAGAGAACCTCAGACTTTCAGCTGCAAACCCCTTCATTTATTAAGTGCAGTCTCATCGAGGGAATATCGATCCCTGGACCTTCTAGATTCTTTCACTTCCTTTGACATTTTCCTGCGTTTCACCCTCTCTCTTCTCTCCGAAACTGTTTATCCAATTAAGGATTTCATAGAGATGCATGCCTTTCAGAACTTTTTCTTCAGGATTTTTATTTTATTTTCGGGCTTGCACATTTCTGTAGACTTTTTTTTATCACCTTGGCATCTCTATGACTTCACTAGATCATCGCTCATTACTGTTGTTTCTTGTGGAGACAGGGTCATGAGGCTTTTGTTTTGATCTAGGACAGTTGTATCATCATTTAGGAAGAATTTTTAGAGCGGTCTGTCCTCGCTTTCAAGTGTTTGGAAGCTGAATCAAGTTTATTAAGGGAGGGATCTGCAACATTCTTTCTGGCGTTCTCCAGAAATCTGAACGCGCTCTGTTAAACCTATCCACTTGCAGTTACCCACCTCAGTAAAACCAGCCAACTTGCATTGGAAATGGTCCTTGAGTGCTGTTCAAAGCAAGTAGAAGGGGAGTTTTTGACCCAAAATTTGAAAAATTCACTCATAAAAACTCAAAATAAAACACATAGTTAGCAACTACCTCCCCTATACTTAAACAACAATGTCTCTAGTGTTATTAAGCTTGAGATTGGTGAAAGAAAAATAAATAAAACGAATGGAATCAAAAATTTCAAGAGAAAAACGTAACCGGGAGGGGGTGTCGATCGACACTGTCAAGGGTGTCGATCGACACTAATGAATTCTTGCAAGTGTTGAGTGACAGATCACTCGTGTCGCTCGACAGAGGCTCTTAAAGTTTATCCTTACGTTTTAAACTCCTTAAATTCAAAACCAAAAACAACACCAAACATAAAATTGTAAAAGAAAATAAAAATAAAATATATAACTAGACTCACAGGTGTGTTGCCTCCCACTAAGCGCTTGTTTTCACTCCTTTAGCTTGAATGTGTTGAGGAATTTAGACGTCTGGTGGATCCGCACTTTTCCATGGAATGATTCCAGGAAAAAGTTTATGCGTCTTTTGCACCATTTCTTGAATGATCACTTCTCCTTTGTCTTTTAGCTCTTGAGGAATGATAATGCTCATTTTAGCGAACTGTTTTGAAGTCCTTTTGATCTTCGCCTCGGCTGGATTAGCCTTTTCTACACGCCCCTTAGGAATTCCTGCAAAATCATCAGAAGAAAAACCAAGACTTGTACGAGAAACTCAATGCTTGCGTAAGCGCATAACAGCTTTGTCAACTTTAAAATCATTGATGAAATTAGGATGTTAAGAAATAAGTGCAGGAAGTGCGTGCCTTTGCTCTATGGGCGGATCGTGGGATGGGAGTTGTGGAATAATCTGTTCAACAATAGATGAAGGACTGGCATCTAACTCTTTGCCTGAGTCTTCATCCTCTAGAATTTCCACAGAAAAAGTCTGACCATCAATGGTGGTTTTCTTCTCATGATCTCCATGTCAAAATCCATGAAAATGTCACCTAGATCAAGCTTGATCTTCCCTTTCCTTACATCGATTTGAGCGCCAGCAGTAGCTAAGAAGGATCTTTCCAAATTAAGAGGATCTTCAGCTTCATCGTCGTAATCCAAAACCACAAAATTCGCAAGATTTAGGCAGTCTTGAATCATGATTGGCACATCCTCTAGAACTCTTTCTATGAATCTCCTGGATCGATCAGCTAGGAGAAGAGATATCCTAGTCACCTTGAAATCTGTCATTCCAAGTCTCACAACAACAGAAAGAGGCATCAGATTAATACCAGACCCTAAATCACATAGGGAATGAGGAAACTGCCATGTTGATATGGAGCAACTAAGTACGAAGTTTCCTAGATCAGGAAGCCTTACTGGGATTTTGCTTTGAATCATTACGCTCACTTCTTCTGAAACCACTACGTCCTTCATCTTCTTCTTAGGAACCGACGTTGTGTTCAAAAGTATGGCTCTAATATCTGTAGTAAGCAAGGCTCCTTCCCCTGGACTCACACCATTAGCGACTATTCGCTTAACATATCTTCTCAGAACTGGGGAAAGCTTAACTGCGCCCACAATAGGCATCTCAACCATGATTTTATCAATAATCGTCTTGCAAATGGCTTCCTCAATCACCTGCTTGGATCTTCTCGCTCTGGGGAATGGAACTTAAGGCTTGTGGACGTTCTCTTCTGAGGTTTTCATGAAATCTACGCAAGTCTGTATGAGGTGTCGATCGACACTCTCCTTAGTGTCGATCGACACTAGCTCTGATTTTGCGATCTGAGTTGATTCTTTAGGGGGTGTCGATCGACACATTATATCAGTGTCGTTTGACACTTGAGTTTTCTTCGCGTCGAGCAACACGACATCCTCGTAGCTCGATAGGTGTTCTGCAGTCCCAAAAATTGCTTGAAACTCATCGAAATAGTCTTCTCGTTCCACTAGAACGGCATTACAAGCTCGATTAGGGTTTGTATAAGTCTTCTCAGGAATAAACCCCTCTTGTCTCCTGATAGATTCAACTGTTTGAGCGACCTAAACGTCGAGCTTCTTTACATGACCACTCAAAGATTCAAACTTCCCACGAAGATATTGATACACGGCATCTATCTTCCATTGAAACTAACGGTCATCTTTTGCTGTCCTTCAAGAATATACTCAAGCATATCCTCCATCTTCTTGTTCTGCTCAGGAGGCTTCTGATACAAAGATGAACCGTAATTCCTAGTGTAGATGATGCTGCTCTGAAACGGCTTCTGATTAGACAATCCATATCCTTATTGATTGCCGTATTTCTAAAATTTGGATCCATTGATGTAGTTCACATCTTCTGGCTCGAATGTCTCAACTTCCTTAGCAAACTGGACCGTCTTCTTTCCAACTAGAAGATCGTGCATAGAATCAAGCTTCCTGGTGACTTATGCTAGTTGATTTCCATCGATGTTCTGTTCAGACTGGCTCCTTTTGTAGTCCACATTCTTCGTGCTATTGCTGTTGGCCAAGTTCTCGATCAGTCTCATGGCAGCTGATGCCGCCTAAAGTAGGCGATGCAAAAGAGTTTAAAATTTTTAAACCATAATCTGCAAGTGTACAGTTGACAGTTGTAGTACTTAGGGGTCAATCCACATGAAACTATGTTGTTACGCTATAAATCTATATGATGCAGAATAAGCTAAGAGAAAATATATTTGGGTTTTGGGGTTTATGATGAAACAAAGCAAAGCAATATAATAAAGGGATAGATAAATCAAAACACGCAAGATAAAAGAAATTAAAAGAAACTAATGCAACATGCTCTACACTGGTTTTTAAAGAGATGCAACTATTGTTCCAGAACTCAAATCACTATGGTAGAATCATTCCACTTTCGTGGCTCCGAAACCTATAACTCAAACCCTAATAGACTCGGCTTTCGTGTAGTTATTACAAGGTGAATTACACTGTATGATTGAGATTCGATTGTTCATTAAACTCCTTAACTAACCTTTCGAATTGTTAAGACGTCTAACCTATCAAATACTAGATCCGATCGGTGCAAAAGCTTTTGGAATCGGCACCAATCTAAATTCGGTCACTAGGTAGCTAATCTTGATCACACCTTGAGTATTAATAAAGATAAAGAATCAATCTAGAAACAAGCTCAATAAAGATGTAAAATATGCAACAAAAGAACCTTAAAATAACATTATATCAAACATACAACTACTCTACATATTATGAGACATGGAGAAACTAGAGAAGTTGATAAAACAGTAGATTTGTGCTAAGTAAGGGCTCGACATAGGTGGATCTCTAAGCACAAGGCTTGAGAAGAACACCATGGCCTTCATCGCTCTTCTACAAAGGATAAAGATGAAGAACTAAAGAGAATAACAAAAATACATGTTTATTATTGATTTGTGGTGCCTAGGGCTGCTATCCTTTTCTAAAAAGGCTAAAAGCAAGTATACATAGGTGTATAAAAAGGTTCTAGATCAAAACGTTGTTGATCAAAGAAAGGTGTCATCATTTCCAACTGATTTTAACTCAATAAAACGGTTTTTGAAAATGATTTTGAATTTTTTTTTTGAGAAAACATAAATATCCAACACGAACAAACGCGTTAGTAGAAACAATCCCTCCAGCCTTAACTTACACCATCCCGGTGTAATTCAAATCAAATTAAGGGTGAAGTGTTGGAAAATAAGAATAAAAATAAAATAAATAGATAAATGTAGAGAATAGAACGAAGTTACCGGATAAAGAAATTCAATTTTTCCCAAAGTTGAATCGGGTGGATGGTGTTCAAAGAAGGGTGAAGAAACTCCCCAAAAATTTCTCTAGGCACAAGAAATAGTGTTTCTCAATTTTCCAAACAAATCATTCCGCAAGGACCGAGAGGTTACGACAACGATTTATGGTCACCTATGGGCAAAGCCCAAAATTCATAATACATCACCCGCTCCATATTGGAAATCTCCGAATTATAGGTTGTTGAACAACTGCTGGAAGAAGTTGCAAAACTCTTGCTTTAAACGTTGAATTAGAGGATTCATAAGTTGGTTGAAAAGGCTTCTTGTTTTCCTCTTTTCTTTGTGCACATCTTCTGTGGATAAGGTAGATCATTCTTTAAGAAACTGGAATTTTTAAAGTCAAACCTGTGTAAGAACCAAATATCCTTGCAAAAACACTAGAAATTACTTGTTAAATAAACTTGGACCTAGGTTCCAGAATACCGAAGCAACAAACAAAATTATCCAAGCTCATTCTAGAGTAGAAAACAAGTAGTGAAAAGATAAGTGTAAGATGTGAAAATTATTTAAAAATCAAACTTTTTTCAAACCAAATTTTAAAAGTGCAATGTGAAAGTTCAAAAATAAACTAAATTTTATTTAAGAAATATCACAATTTAAAATTTTTTTGGTTTAAAAATAGTTAATTTAAATTAAAACCATTTTTAAAGAATTAAGAAAGAAAAATAAGAAAAACTTACCTCGTGGTTCGAACCGGTGGTCGAACCGTGGGAACCGCGGTCAGGTCTAGGCATGTCCGTGTGGTGATGGATGTGGGATGCGGGAAGGTGGAGACGCGGGTCTGTGGAGACGCGGGTCGGATGGAGACGAGGGATGGTGCGGGACGCGGAAAGGTGGTGCTCGATGGATGGGACACGGGGCACCGTACACGTACGTGGGATGGTGGGAGCATTCGGGGTTTGGTGGATTTGCGGGACGAGGCTTGGCGCTTGAGCGCATGCTGCAGGACGAGGATGCTCTGAGGTGCAGGTCAAGCTGACTCCAGGGCAGGTTAATCCATGGGACGGAGAGCTGGCATCGGGGATGCGAGATGCAGGCTGTAACGCCCCCGATCATCGGTCAACGACCTTTGACCGGAAACGCTACGTACCGCTTCGAGACCAACCGATCCCAAGTCTCGAAAACGAATCAAGGGACTCGAGGCCGTGCCGCTGTGGATCGGATGGCAATGGACAGTTTCCCATGTCCGGGGTCACTGCTCGAGGTCTGATACCTAGGACGTTCCCGATCCGTGGGTCACGATTTCCTCGGACAACGGACGGAACCGCGTGTCCGGTGTGGCCGACCGGTGTCTGGGACGTCCGGGATACTTTTTTTTTTTTTTTTTAGAACTTTGGTTTTCTTCTCCAAAAATAATTTTATAAAATCTGAAAAAATCATAAATAAATAGATTAATGAATAACATCGTTTATAAAATGAAAACCAAAATAAAAACACAGAATAAAATCAAAAGAAAGGGAAGACTCGATATATGGGTTGCCTCCAATAAAGCGTTGTTTAATGTCAATTAGCTCGACTCCTTGGGGTTTTTAGGCTTTGGAATTGTCTTCTAAAGGCTTGAAGTTTCCCCTAGAGTGTGAACAAATGCTTCCATGGTCGTGGTCTTCATCATGTAAATGGAAAGGGTGCTTGATTTCAACTTCTCTTTTCTCCGAAGGAATGTATTTTGTAACTTTGGATCAAAATCCTGGTGGTGCTGTGTAGTAGAAGATGTTTCTATCTATCTTAGGAAAGGGTAACCTTTGCAAGGCGTAATCCATTATTGCTCCAGCAGTAGCCAAGAATTGTCTTCCAAGGATGAAAGGTGTTGAGCAATCTTGCATATTAGCCTTCAAAGTTCGTCGGAACAATGCAATCATCAATTCTCACGGGGCAATTGAATATTTCACCCAATGAGAGTGTTGATGCACTATTAGCAAGTGAAATTCTCATGGTTAAAGGACGAAGGTTGGTTATCCTCATTTTTCTCACAAGAGACTCCGACAAAACGTTGACTCTTGCTCCCGAATCGATAAGAGCGGTCTCAAAGATATAATCGCGAATTGAGCAAGGGATGTTGAAAGAACCTGGATCAAGAGTCTTAGGAAGTATCCTTAGGTACCTATAAGGATTCCTAACTTGGTCGAATAGCTCCTCAATCGTAAAGTCTTCTTCTGTACTTTGTTTAAAACATTGTCATAATGATGGCTTCGTTCTCCAAGCTTCTTCAAAGGTGAGGGTGGGAGGGAGTTCTCTAACTAGAGAATTGAATACCTCCAGTATCTCATCACTTATCCAACGTGTTTCTTGATAGATCTCTCGCCTAAACAAGCGTTCTTCATTGGCGGTTTTGTTGAAATTCTCGCCGTAAATCTTCGATTATATGGTTTGGCCATTAGGAAAGGTCTTCGAGCGTCTTTATTCTCTTGATCAGAGATGGATAGGTCTTCTTCAAGTGGTGTTAAGGTGCAACAATGGACTAAAGGTGTTGGCTCTTCTTCATTCATTTCCGATTGGTGTGTTCCCTCCATACGTCTCAAACGTTCATCTATCTTTTCAAGTGTCTTGGACATCTCAATCTCCTTCTTCTTTAGGGCATCGTACTTCCCCATAAGGTGGTTAAATCTCTTATCTAGAGAGGCTTGAATGTCTTTGATAGCTTGAGTGTGTTGCTTGTTACCTTCCGCTAGAACAAGGCTTGTAGAATACAAGTCTCGGTGATCATTTTTGGCTTCGTCCAAAGCTTTCGTTGCTTTGTGAGCTTTGATTGCTATGATGCCCAGGCCGGTAGTGATCTCTTCAACATGGTCATTAGTGCTCTTGATCTCTCCTTCAAATTTCTGCCATAGAACATTAAAACTACACTCAAAACTATGAATTTTTCGAGCGTCGCCTTAAAGGTCTAAGGCGTGTTATTTTTGATTTTCTTCGAGGTGGATCAAGCGTGTCTCTAAGTCTTGAAACTTAGTGGTAAAGCAATAAGCTTCTCTCCAAGGGATGAATTGATGGTCTCGATCTTTGTTTCGATTCCTTGGACGATATTTTGAGTGTCTTCTATGAATCTACGCATCGAGGCTTCGATTAGGTCTCCTTGTGGTGTTGAATTGGAATGGCCGTACGGCTGTAGAGGTGGATTCGGTTGCACATGATGATGATGGTCACGTCCTTGAGTCTCCCAAGATGGTTGTTGTTGATACAAGTTGTGGTTGTACCAATTATTGTAATTAGGAAAAGGCAGTTGATGGAATTCATGAGGCATAGGGATGTAATCCCCATTAGATCTCCTTCTTGGCATCATCTTCCTAGGGTTTTTGGTGTGATGTTCCATTAATAAATCCCTGAAACACACTTAAATAAAAAAATAAAAAAAAACAAAATTAGTAGAAAGGAAAAAAGGAAAAAACGAAAAAACGAAAAAGGAAAAATACAAACTCAGACTTATTCTTTATCAAAAATCTATAGGTATGCGAACTAGTTCCCGGCAACGGCGCAAAAAACTTGATGCCGTCTAAAGTAGGCGATGCAAAAGAGTTTTAAATTTATAAACCATAATCTGCAAGTCCACAGTTGACAATTGTAGTACTTAGGGGTCGATCCACATGAAACTATGTTGTTACGCTATAAATCTATATGATGCCGAATAAGCTAAGAAAAAATATATTTGGGTTTTCGGGTTTATGATGAAACAAAGCAAAGCAATAAAATAAAGGGATAGATAAATCAAAACACGCAAGATAAAAGAAATTAAAAGGAACTAATGGAACATGCTCTACACCAGTTTTTAAAGAGATGCAACTAGTGTTCTAGAACTCAAATCACTATGGTAGAATCATTCAACTTTCGTGGCTCCGAAACCTATAACTCAAACCCTAATAGACTCGGCTTTCGCGTGGTTATTACAAGGTAAATTACGTTGTACGTTGTAAGATTGAGATTCGATTGTTGATTTGTGGTGCCAAGGGCTGCTCTCCTTTTTCTCAAAAGGCTAAAAGCAAGTATATATAGGTGTAGGAAAAGGTTCTTGGTCGGCAAAGGCTCTAGGGTTTCAGTTCGGGCAAAAACGTTTTTTTTTTGTCGATAAGTGCGCAGAACTGGCCACGGCACCGGACGGTGACACCGGTCACGTGAATTGGTCCGGGGTCTGGCTCAAAATCATCTCCTTGTCCTTGGCTTCAGTTAAATATGCCGGCCCATGGGTTGGTTCGGTGCTTAGGCCCATCTTGGACTTAATTCATCTTCTAGGGAGAATGACATATCTTCGGTAAAACTTGAATAACTTCCACGCTAGAACTCTATTTTCTATGCTTTTAGAATCGTTAGAAAGCTGACTTAAAGGATTATCTCCTTGTAAAATTTCATTGCCGTTCTAGTTGATTTGGTTCTCCGTCCGAGATGTTCTTTCAGAGGTACGCTTTCTGTCCAACTTGAAGAATTGTGAAATCGTGAGCTTGGGTTATTTAGATAGGTTCCATTGACTTGGATAAATTGTTGTGGGATGAAGAATACACATTTTGCTCATTTTTGCTCCCTTTTTGATGATTTGACCTATATGACTCCTAAAAACCAAATATACGAGAAAACTACCTCTTTTGATAGAAAAACTTATTAAATAGTATATAAAATAGATAGAAATAAGTAATAAATGTGGTAAAATATCGAGTATACCAGCAGCTTCTGGAAAATTCATGCTGAAATTCCCATTACTCACAGCATCCAAAGTCACTACATACCTCAATGCGATTCCTTTGTAGAAAATGCTAAGCAGCTGAACATCCGTGAAGCCGTGATGAGGACAATCTCTCTGGTAGCCTTTGAATCTGTGTTAAGCAGCCTTGTATGCCTCAGAATCTCCTTGCTTGAAAGTAGCAATATTCGCTCTAAGATCCTCGGACTTCGTATCGTCAAAGAAATTGTTTAAGAAAGCATTCTTTGTATCCTCCTAGTTTGTAAGCGAGCCCGGTGGAAGCGTCCTTAGCCAATGTTTGGCTTCCCCATGTAGAGAATAGGAAGAAAGCTTGAAGAATAGATAATCCTCTGAGAATCCATTAGCCTTGATGCTAGATGCCAAATCTTTGAATCGCTCTATATGGTCCATTGTGTTTTCATAAGGAAGACTGCAAAATGGGTCTTGAGCTACGAGTGAGAAGTTAACCGGCTTCAGCTCAAAGTCGTTTCGCTTAAACGGATGTGGACGAATTGTAGATCTATTGGCGTAGAACTGCTCTAGACGGTTGTAATCTGCAAGTGTCCATCTTTGTGCAGCGTTCTGATCATTCCTCAATAAATTTGCACAAATTCCTCCCCCAAACTTAGCTTTTTGCTTGTGCCTAAGCAAAACAGTTATACTCACTCCTTCTAGATCCACATACTTGCTAAGTCAATCTGGTAATACTTCGATGTGTTCCTAGAAGCTTAGCAGTCCTTCAGATTGAATCCAAATTCCTTAGAGAAGCTCAGACTTTCAGTTGCAAAACCTTTTCATTTATTAAGTGCGGTCTCGTTGAGGGAATATCGATCGCTGGACTTTCTAGATTTTTTTACTTCCTTTAACATTTTCATGCGTTTCACTCTCTCTCTTACCTCCGTAAATGTTTAATCCAATTAAGGATATCATAGAGATGCATGCCACTTTGAACTTTTCTTCTGATTTTTTTTTTGGACTTGCATTTCTCTGCTTGAACTACATTTTTCTGTCGACTTTTTATTACCTTGGTATCTCTATGACTTCTCTAGATCATCGCTCATTACTATTGTTTCTTGTGGAAGACAGGGCCATGAGGCTTTGTTTTTATTCAATCTAGGACAGTTGTATCGTCATTAGGAAAAAGTTTCAGAGCGGTCCATCCTCGCTTTCTAGTGTTTGAAGGCTGAATCAAGTCTTGCGATTTCCAACGCCCAAGATGAGAGATTATGATTGATTAAGGGCGGGGTGTGCAACATCCTTTCTGGCGTTCTCCAAAAATCTAAACTCAGTCCATTAAAACGATCCACTTGCAGTTACCCACCTTGTAAAACTAACCAACATGCATTGTAATGGTCCTTTGAGTGCTGTTCATAGCAAGTAGAAGGGGAGTTTCACCCGAAATTTTGAAAAACTGACTCATAAAAATCAAAATAAAACACAATAGTTAGCAACTACGTCCCCTAGACTTAAACGACACTGTCCCCAATGTTATTAAGCTTAAAGTTGGTCAAGGAAAATAATACAAAACGAAAGAAAAACGTAACCTGGTGGGGGGGGGGGGGGGGTGTCAATCGACACTGCCTATGGTGTCGATCGACAACTCAAAATTTTTGCTTTTGTCAATCGACATGATCACTCATGTCGCTCGACATAGGCTCCTGAAGTTCGTCCTCACGTTTTTATCTCCTAAAAATCAAAACCAAAAACAAACAAACATTAAATTGTAAAAGAAAATGAAAATAAAATAAGTAATTAGACTTACAAGTGGGTTGCCTCCCAATAAGTGCTTGTTTTCAGTCTTCAGCTTGACTGTGTTGAGGAACTTTATAAGTCTGGTGGATCTGCAATTTTCCATGGAATAATTCCAGGAAAAAGCTGCTGCGTTTTCTGTACCATCTCATTAACGACTATGTCTCCTTTGTCTTTAAACTCCTGAGGAATGAGGATTCTCATCTTCGCAAAAGGTTTGGAAGTCCTTTTTGATCTTCGCCTTAACCTGATTTCCCTCTTCTATATGCTCCTTAGGTATTTCTGCAGATTCATCAAAAGAAAAACCAAGACTTATACGAGAAACTCGATGCTTGCGTAAGCGCGTATCAGCTTTTTTACATTTCAAATCTGTATTGACGAAATCAAGACATTGAGAATCGAGTTCAAGAATTGTGTACCCTTGCCGTATGGGAGGTAGGGGTGGGCAAACGAGAATATGGGACGGGATCTAACGGGAACAGGATGAAAAGAAGACTTATGGGACTAGAAAAATACGTCCTATTTATGTCCCATTTCAAATTCGGGACGGGAACGGGATAAAACGAGATGGGACGGGAACAGTTCGGAAAACCCCATAAAATAACCGGACTCAAAAATTAGATTAAACAATGCTTCAAATTGTAAATATGTATACAACAAGGTTTTTCAATTTATGAAAAACATGTTTAAATTAAAGAAAATTCAATTGTATTTTATAAAAGTTAAAAATTTAAAATAAAATAAAAACCATAATCTTCAAATTGAATCAAACTTAAACCACATTAAATCATATTTCATATTATCCCATTAAAAAATAGATATATGTATATATCCCATATTAAACCATATTTCATATTATCCTTATAATTTCATAATTTCATATATCCCATATCCCATATTAAACCATATAAAAACCATAATCTTCAATTTGAATCATATATCCCATATCCCATATTAAACCATATTTCATAGTATTCTTATAATTTCATATTATCCCATTAAATATATATATATATATATAAATTAATATTTATAGTTATATCAAACAAGATTTTCAAACGGGACTTTGGGATATCCCGTTTCCTTCCCGTCCCATCCCGGTCCCAATTGGGAATTGAAAACTTGTCCCATATGGGAATACGAGAAATATATGGGACGGGAATTCGGGAACGGGTACGGGACGGACTGGGACGGGACGTAACAGGACATGAATTATGCCCACCCCTAATGGGAGGATTGTGGGTTGGGAAATGTGGAACGATCTATTCAGCAACAGAAGAAGGACTAGATTCTAATTCCTGGATTGAGTCTTCATCTTCTAAAATTTCCACAGAAAAAGTTTAACTGTCAATGGTGGATTTTCTTCTTGTGTTCTCCATGTCAAAGTCCATGACAATATCACCTAGTTCAAGCTTGATCTTCCCTTTCCATACATCGATGGTAGCGCCAGCAATAGCTACGAAGGATCTTCCCAGGATCAGAGGGTCTTCACGCTCATCGTCGTACTCCAAAACTACAAAGTCTGCAGGAATTATGCAATCTTAAATCCTAATCGGTACATCCTCTAGAACTCCTTCTGGGATTCTCTTAGAATTATTGGCTAGGAGAAGAGAAATCCTACTTGGCATGAAATCAGTTTTCCCAAGTGTTTCTGCAAACGAAAGAGACATCAGATTAATACCCGATCCTAAATCACAAAGAGAATGAGGAAAGTTCTTTATCGATATTGAGTAATTGAGCACAAAATTTCCCAGATCCGGTAGCGTTACTAGAATCCTACTCCGAATCATCGCACTAACTTTTTAAGAAACAATCACCTCTTTCTTTTTCATCTTTGGAACTGGATATGTGTTCAAGAGAATTGCATAGATATCTCTATGTGTAGCGCTCCTTCCTTAGGACTCATGCCATTAGCAGCAAGTCGTTTGACATACCTCCTTAAAGATGGTCAAAGTTATACTGCATCAACTAGAAGGATCTCAACCATGATCTTGTCTATCATCTTCTTGCAAATAGCTTCCTCAACCTCCTACTTTGACCTTCTAGCTCTGGGGAATGGAACTCGAGGCTCGTGGATGTTTTTCTCTGCTTGAACTGAAGATTATGCAAAATTTGGACTCGTCTGGGCTGGGCGTCGATCGACACTCTTCTTAGTGTCGATCGACACTAGGTTCTTAACTGCAAAATCGTGATTTCTAGGGAGTGTCGATCGACACTGGCTCTGGAGTCTCAAAAATTTCTTCAAACTCTGTGAAATAATCCTTTTCTTCTTTCAAAACGGCATTGCAAGCGCGCTTTGGGTTTGTATCAGTCTTCACAGGAAGAAAACCCTCTTGCCTCTTGGTTTGAATCAGCTGTTAGAGCGACCTGAACATCCAACTTCTTCACGTGAGTGCTTAAGGCTGAAATCTTTCCATCCAAATCAGAATACAACGCGTCCATCTTCCCATTGGAGCTCACGGTGATCTTCTGCTGTCCTTTTAGAACTTGCTCAAGCATGTACTTCATCTCATTGTCTTGTTCAGGAGGCTTCTGGTAAGACGAAGAACCATAGCTTCTATTGAAGTTGTTGCTCTGGAATGGCTTCTGATAAGATGACCCATATCCTTGCTGATTGTTGAACCTCTGAAAACCCGTCCCATTGATGTAGTTCACATCCTCTGCATTTTTTTTCGGTTCATAAGTCTTCACCTCTTGTATCGTCAAAGAAGTTTTTCAGGAACGTGTTTTTGGTGTCCTCCCAAGAAGTTAACGGCCCTCATTCAAGCTGCTTCAACCAGTAAGAAGCATCCCCACTAAGAGAGTATGGGAATAGCTTGCTGAATAGGTAGTCACTGGATACACCATTGGCCTTGATGCTATAAGCTAAGTCCTCAAAGTTTTTGATATGATCCATCGAATGCTCATGAGGAAGACCATGGTATGGATGCTGAGCGACAAGGCTGACGTAAATAGGATTCAGCTCAAAATCATTCCTCTGAAAAGGAGATGGACGAATCGCAGCTCGATTCGCGTAGAATTGTTCAAGTTTGTTGTAATCGCCCAGGGTTTGTCCTCTCGCAGCGTTGCTCCTCAACAAATTTATAGGATTTTTGGCTTGGTGTCGATCGACACCCTCGTTTTCCTAATGTCGAGCGACAGGTGCTTGGTGTCGCTCGACACCATCCTCCAGAATCGCAACTTCCTCGACGATCACAGTACCATCATCGTTAATCCTCTGTCCTTGCTCGTTGTACTTTAATCCTGGCGGATCACGCAGGATTCCATCACCTCCTGGAATTAGAATGAGTGGTGGTATAGCAGCCATCCTTTCTTCTCTGATTGCTCTTCTATTCTAACGTTCCAAATGTGCTAATTCTTCGAGGTTGTATTTAACTAGCCCTTTGACCTTGTTGCTCCTAATGCAGCGATCAGACATGCACCTGAAATCACAAAGTTAAAAACTAGTTTAGTAATACAAAAATAAAAAAACTTAGACAAAATCCTAATAATATAAATCTAATGGTTTTGATTCCCCGGCAACAACGCCAAAATTTGATATGCTCAAATTATCCCTAGAGCTACTCTCTCAAATTAAGAGATCGATTGTAGAACTTTAGGTATCAAAATCCACATGGAATCAAATTAACACAGTAAATTTAAACTTTCGAATTATGCTAAGCAGGATGATATAAATGAAAAGCAAGTAAATAAAGCAAGCGATTAAAACGGTTGTAAAACAATAAGGAGAAATGCTAGGCACACGAAAATCTCAGGTGAATCTGAATTGCAGATATAAATAAACGATAGGAAGTATGATGCACAGTTCAAGAACTTGAAACACGAAAATTAAATCAATCAGCTGTCGCTGCAGAGATTTTCTATGTCTAAATCCTAGAAAGCCAACTGTCGTTGTGAATCCTATAAATCTAAACAAGCATTAATATCAGGCTCAATTGTTCACAAAACCCTAAACAAAATGTCTTTGTGAAAAGGAATTTTGCTCATCAAATACTAATTCAAACAATTAATAACACTGTCGTGTCTATCAATTAACCTAAGATCAAATTCTAGTTAGCTAAGCTAAAATCAGCAATAAACACAAGTCATGATGAAGAACTTATAATGATTTTATCCTAATAATCAAGTCAGATCTAACAATTCATCAAACACCTTTGAATAACACTAAACCTAATAAGAGAACTACTCAAACATGACGAATGAAGCAAACATCATATTAATTATAGATATCTCTTAAAAGTTGATAAAATAAAGCGTAAGCCTAATCGATGGCTGTAAAAATGTATATATAGAGTTCCTAAACCGTCATAAAGCATAAAAATAAACATCTGGAACTTTTGAACAAAAACGGCAAACTTCCGAAATCTGAATTTTCTTGTGCGAACAGGGTGTCGATCGAGACCAGCTTCTGAATCCGATTCTCCACTTGATCACTTCACGTTTTCTTTCGCAATGCTCCAAAACTCCCAGTAAACATCTTTTATGCTCCAAACGTCTAGAAACCTGAAAAGACTCTAAGACAAACACAAAACACTACAAAGACTCTATATAATAGACTTATATCATGGTCTAAAATGGGTAAAAACCATGATATATCAAAATACATCAATAACTCATCCTAATACTAAATATTCGATTCGGTTTCGGGTCGGTACCAATCGATTCCGGGTCTTTTGAGTAGAGGGGTATAAACCCATATAGGTACCGAAATAGTTTTGGTTCGGTCTCGGTTCGGTTCCTATCGGTTTCGGCTCAGTTTGGTTCTTATAATAAATACCCAAAATTTTTAGTTTTTATTCTGTTTCGATTCGGTTTCCGAGTATTTTTTATCCAAACTACCCTAATTTATCCGAAAAATAGTTTTTGTTTTTCATAAAAAATAAAATAATACAATTATTAGTTATTTGTATTCAAACTACGTACTAATAGATAAAAATATTTGAACTGACCAAATTAATCATAAACATAACAAAGAAAAATTGTAAAATATATCCAAACTATCCATACATATTTATAGATTAATTTATGTTTCGGATATTTCAGGTACCCATTCGGTTCTCGGTTCGGTATCTGTTCGGTTCCGGTTCTTTTGGTTCTAGACATATAAAACCCATTAGGTATTCTTAAAAGTTTGATTTAGTTTCGGTTTGGGTAATTTCGAATCGGTTTCGGTATGGTTTTTCGGTTCCGGTTATTTTTGGTGGCCAACCCTAATTTTACTTTTGAACGAAAATAAATATTTTGCACAAGTAATTAATTTCAGAAATGAAACGTAAATTAGAAATATGAAAATTTAAAGGAAGATAATTTTTGAAGCTAATATCGAAATGGAACAAGTCTTCTTGTTCACATTGTAACTGCATAACGAGTTGTAGTTAGTTACCTCTTTTATAGTTATTTACTGCATAATTGCATAATGTTCGTAACTAAGCTGTACTATAATTATTTTATAGTTTTGGAAGTCAAAGTCTATAATGTGTAAATGGGGAATTGTATAAAGAAGATGTGTAAATGAGAAGGGAGAGATGGTACGGTGGGAAGAAGAATAATTTGTATAATTTATTTTTTTTCCAAAAAAATAAACGTTTTTGAATGTTTGAGCTCTGCTTATTATTGGGTCAAAAAAAAATCCGTACTATTTTTTTGCGAATTAGTTACCTTGCTCTATTGTACATTCTGACTTAACTACTATTCATTGTACCACTTTTCACTCATTATCTTATCGTCCAATTATCTTATTGAAGCAATGAACATACGGAGAGTTGGCGGTGTGGTAATGTCTTTGGTGTAAATGGGAAGTGTCGTGACAGGGTGCGGTTCTTGAGAGAGTTGGCTAAGGAGATTTCGGTGGCTACGGCTAGAGGGGAGGATTCGCGACCGGTTCGGATAGGGAGAGTGGAGAGATTAATAGGTTGGACACGACCGGATGATGGTTGGATGAAATTGAATACGGATGGGGCGTCGAGGGGTAATCCAGGGTTAGCCACGGCGGGAGGAGTGTTACGGAATGAACATGGAGATTGGTGTGAGAGTTTCACTCTTAACATTGGCATATGTTCGGCGCCGTTAGCGGAGTTATGGGGAGTCTATTATGGTCTCTACATTGAGCCGCAGGACTACGAGGTTGGTATTGGAGGTGGATTCTGAGATAGTGGTTGGATTTCTGAAGACAGGGATAAGCGATTCTCATCCGCTGTCGTTCCTGGTGCGTTTGTGCCATGGCTTTTTATCAAGGGACTGGGTGGTCCGAGTTACTCACGTGTATAGAGAGGCTAATCGTCTAGCTGATGGATTAGCGAACTATGCGTTTTTATTGTCATTAGGCTTTTTGTTGTTGGAGTCTGCTCCGGATTTTGTTTCTTCAATTGTTTTAGAGGATGCTAGTGGGGTCACGATCCCACGACAAATTCGTATGTAATCTGTTTAGTTATTTTTAATAAATCAAAGGGGATTTTGTCCCCTTTGTCCTACCAAAAAAAAAAAGCAATGAACATACGGATTTAGAACACTAATAAGTATAAAATTGACGAACCGTCTGTAGTTTTTCTTTACTATCTAATGATTGAAAGCTTGAAGTGTATATTTTGCAAGTATCATTTGAGTTCATACACCAAAAAAAATCAATCATGTCTAATTATATATATATATATATTTGGCACTGCGCTTTAAATACCACCATGTCCCCTCTATATAATCCATCTATAAACAAAACCAACCGTAATTGACGCTAGAAAAATCTCCTTTATATACATTTTTCATAGCCTTAAGAAAGTAACATGACAAAAATGTAGGGTCGTATAATACAAAGTAGAAACTTGGTCATGTGCGTTGTGATAAAAATAACAAAATCGTGGATCCACTTTTTAAATTAGATTTAGGCGCAAGAGACCAATCCATAGTTATTATCTATTGTCCCACCATAAAGCTAATAATAACAAAACAAAACAAAAAACGAACCTATTGTCATTAATTAGTGTGCTAAGGGGTGATGGTTGTTCGTTACAGCATGCGAATTGGCTCGAAAACCGTTACCAATATTATTATATTTTAATAATGCAATGATGTCTGCGTTGTGTGCACGAGATTGGCCACCAAGATTTCGTTTGAGTAAACTATATTCATGTACTATACATACGAACAGTAGTAACTATATAAAAGAATGATAGGTTGTGTTGAAGCTACTAGATTCCGCACTAACAATTTATATGTTAATTTGGTAAAGAAACTTTGGTCCTAAGAAATATCGATAAATCTAACTAAGATCAAGACCAATATAACATTAATAGATTTATATTGATATTCGATCAAGTATACAAAAAACTTTAGCTAGGAATGAGTCTGATGAGTTAAAGTGTGATTGAGTGTAAACGTAAGGAAAAAGTTAGCAATTTCGGCTCTAAAGCTAGTTATTTATAAACCTTTGAGCTGAATGGTTCAGCTCCGCGAATATTTTCTCGTCGCCGGAGATCTCGGACACGTTCTGATACACCTTTCGGAAATGCCACTTTTCAAAAATGCCACTATCATTTTTTCCAATTTTAAATCATTATGTTTGGGTTAACTATGTTATATTAGGGTTTAGTTTTTTGGGTTTAAAAATTGTGAGGGATCAAAACATTTTTTAAAATTGAAAATTTTGAGATATAAATTTTTTGAACATATTTTTTAGTGGCATGTTGGTAAGAAGAGTGACATATTTGAAAAGTGGCATGGTAAAGGTGGCATTTTTGTAAATGCCCAAAAAAAATATTAATTTTACAATGGTTTTTTTTTTAAATAATACGTTCCGTTTTAAATTTAAAAACCTAAATTTAACTTTAAAATTTCCAAATTTATAATCTTCAAAACTTTAAAAACACTTTAAAAATCATAAATTTAAACAAGTGTTTTTAATCTTTATTTAAACAAATAATATTTATTTAAAAATAATAATAAACATCACAATAAGTTTTTTAAATTCGTAAAAAATTGGGGAAAAAAATCTGAAACTTTAAAAAAAATATTAACCTTAAAATTTCCAAATTTATAATCTTCAAAACTTTAAAAACACTTTAAAAATCATAAATTCGGTTTTAAATTTAATTTTACAATAATTTATGATTTTTAAAGTGTTTTAAAAGTTTTAAAGATTATAAATTTGGAAATTTTAAAGTTAATTTTTTGTTTAAAGTTTCATAAAAATTTCCCCAATTTTTTTACGAATTTTTAAAAATTATTTTGATGTGTTTTATTATTTTTAAATAAATATTATTTTATGAATTGATTTGGTTCAATTTGATGGTTTTGTGTCGGTTTAGATCTTAAACCGATCTTAAACCAATCCAAAACCAGTCAAACCAATCAAAATTGGAACAGGTGGGGAACTAGACATTTAACTTTCATCCGGTGGGAAAATAGACATTGAACTTCCAGTTGGTGGATATCTGTGCGGAGTCAAACATTTCGTGGAGTTATATGTGTATGCCATAGTTACGGTGAGGAAATAGACAGTTTTTCCCATCTTTTGAAAAGTATTCAGCTCCTTTGTCAAAACAACTCCAAAACCAGTTTTCTCAAAGAAATTGGACAAGAGAACTTTTAAATTCGGTGGCGCCTCTTTTGTACCAGCAAAGTACTCAACACCTTTGGCAAAGAGCAAGTGTATTATCACAGTCATGGAGGTTTATAAACAAGTAAACAAATCTCATTTCGGAACAAAGAATTACTCATATCATGTTCCTCTTTTTCAAGCATCTTAAGGTGAGAGTTTTGTTCCAAAAATTCTTTGATTAGCCCTAAAATTTCCCAATGATTTATGGATACAATAAACTCATACTCACAGCCCTTAAATCATTTAAAACAAAACAAGATAAAGAGACACTTACCTGAATAAGATCCTTGGAGTTTTTGCTGCTCATTATGGTAAAAAAGAGTAGTGTTGGATCCGGAGGCTCTTCTTGATCATGGCACTGTTGGTGACCAACAAGTCCTCTCTAAAGGTGTCTAAAAACTAGCCCTGGGCAAAATATCAGTTACATCCGCTTCGATCCGTTATCCGTTTCGATTCGATCCAAAAAATCCGGATATCCGTATATTTACAAAGCAAAGCAAATACTAAAAATCAATATCCGTTATAATCGAAGCAAATCACAAATACTATAATTTTAAAAACGGATATACTAAAATCAATATGTGTGTATATATATGTATATATACATAATTACATATATAGATTGTATAATAATTATATTTATATGTAAATTTTACAAATTTATATTCATCAAAATAATATTTTAATATTAAAAATAAATAAATTAATAAGAGAATATCATTTTTAATGACAAATAGTCAATTGTTTGTTAAATTTAAACCTTTTAATTTTTTTTTAAAATTTTTATAATTATTTTAAAATTAAAAAGCATCGGATCGGATATCCGGCAAATATCTGAATTTTAACGGAGCGAATACGGATCGGATACGAAATATAGCGGAGCGGATACGGATCAGATATATATTGATCCGGGCGGAGCGGAGCGGATCGCGGATACAGTCAAAATTCCAGATTTCCTCTCTGTGCCCACCCCTACTAAAAATGCTCCTGTTCGCCAGTGATAAGTTTGAAGTGAACCAAATGGAAAAAATCTCCATTTTAAGTAAAGTAAATTGTGGTACAAGTCTTGAATGTTCTAGATGGTCTCCTGGTCTCCAAATATGGGTTTGATGATCAAACTGTAGCTTATGTGACTTACTCTCTAATGTCACAACCTGAAAAAGTTTGGTAAACTCACTCGGTGGTACCGGTGCAAGGTTAGAAACAAAAGACATTTTATCATTAGAAACAAATAATTTAGATGAGTCAAAATGTTCAGTTTCTTTAACCTTAACAGCCCTAGCGATGAAATTATATTTCTTACCTTCTTGCTTACCTTTTAACAGAATTTGGTCTAGGTATACCTCATGAGGTGACAAGGGAGCCAAGGTAGTCTTTAACTCCAAAATTGTACAAACTGCACCAAGAGAAAGCAAGTTCGTTCTAATTCGTTTTTAGGAGTTTAAATAATTACCTCGAGTTTTAATTTGTGGTTTAGCATCATGTGGTTTCTCCTTGATTTGAACAGAACATATGAGTTATTTTCCTAAACTATGAATCAGTTCTGCATTGCCTCTAGTGAAATCTCCAATTCTACTCATGGTTCGTGGTTTGGATTCTCTGCGAATGATTTGAGGCGGATGAAAGTCTGGTGGCTTTCCCTTGATTGCCAATATGTTTAGTGCACCTTCAGCTCCTTTCAAATCATCATGCATCTGAAGTTGACCCTCAAATGTACTTCTCATATGCTTATCCATGTCCATATCCTTATCCAAGTGCTCTTCTCCAACATTTGAACCTGCATCAATGCCTTTTGACCGAGACAAGTGTATTATACTAGAACTAAGGACTTTAAGATCATAATTAACAGAACCATCAGTCTTATTAAAACATTTCTTTTTTACTTCTAGAGATGAGTGATTTGTTACTTTCTTAGTTGGACATTCTGAAGCATAGTGCCCACTGTCTAGACAATCATAGCAGATTCATAATTTCAAAGTGGCAGAAGACTTAGTTTGAGTGTGGTTTGGTACAAAACCCTTTGGTGCATACTTATTCCTCAATAGCTCCTTAAGCTTTCTCCACGAAATGATAGTTGGCTCCTTGTAGTACCAGCGATTATCAACTTCTTGACACCACCATTTATAAGCTTCTCCTTTGAGTTGGCTAATTGCACAAGACACCATTTCCTCCTTGCTGATGCTCTTGTAGTAAAACCAATCCTCCATGTTTCTTTTACACTCTAAGTAGTTTCTTTTTCCTGAAAATTCACAACGTCGAAACTCATTAGCAGGTTAAAAATCTGAATAATAACAAAACTCATATTTGGGAGCGTGAGAGGTTTTATGTGGGTTGCGCCGCATTAATCTTGATGTATGGTTTGGCGGCTTGGGATTAAGCTTTTGTTTCCTCCTTTGTCGTGCTCTATTCTGCGACGAAACACATCCATCTTGCTGTTAAGCAATTACTCCAATTTTGCCTTAAGATCTTCAACGAAAAGCTTTTCGCGGTTGGTGAGTGTTTCCTCATCATGATCGGACATCATGGCCTGAAAAATAACACAACAATACACCAGTAACAAGTTCATTTGTAGAGAAATTGATCACACTCACAAAAAAAAAAACAAAAATGACTCTTCGTATGACACAAGATCTGGAAAGGAAATAGTTTCTGAAGAGAATTCAATTCGGTTTTTAACAGGCAGTTGTAGAGTCGAATTTGAAAACACTAGAAGTTAAAGATTTTTTATCCAAAACACGAGATCTAATACAAATTTTTATAGTTCACGATCTGATCTACACGATTCTATTAAAAATCATGCGAAACGGATACACGAGTAGCCTTAAATGTATAAAACAAACTTACCCAGAAACTGAAAAAATGAAAGGATAGATCAAACTTGATTCAAAGTGTTGCTCTGATACCACTTGATAAGATCTCACTTAGATCGACACTTTGATAGGTTGAGGACAGATCGAGATTCGAGATTCATCAAAGGAATCAACGGATCAATGATGGAATGAAGGGTCACACAAAAGTTGCGGACGGACTCTTGATTTACTGATGGATCGATTGGTCACAGAAAGTTTATGGAAAGAAATTTGATTTACCATTGATCTAATCTTAAAAGGGTTTTTGATTAAAAAGATAGATAAGTTTCAGAAATGATAACACAAAAGTTTAAATAAAAGAGAAGAAGTGATGTCAATAAAGTTTTAACCCGAAATAAAGCTGCAAGTGCACAGACAATCGCAGTAGTATAAAGGGTATCGAATCCACAGAGACCAAAGTTACACTTTGAAATTATAGATTTTAAATTAAAGCTAAGATAAAATATGAGTTTTTGATTGTAATGAAACAATGAACGAGACAGCAAATTAAACGATAAGAAATTCAATTAAAACAAGCACTAGATCAAGGTCATTCGTCGGTGATTTTGGACTAAGGACTGAGCTACTATTCAGGAACTAATGCAATTCGGTCTAGAACTCAAACATAAAGATAATATTGCCCCACTGTCGTGATGCATCAATATCTTTGTCTAACAACCTAAATGCCTAAACTGCCGTTTGAATTCAGAGATGTTGACAAGCATTATCGAAAAGGTTCAATTTGTTCACAATTGATGGCAACAATCAACTGTCATTGGTTGCACACCAATTGCTCACCAATGGTTTATCTAGCAACCTAGAGCACTGTCGTGAATAAGTTAAACTTGAAATCATAGACTAGGCGGCCACGCTAGCCTAAGCATTATGAATCCCAATTGATGAAGACATATGATAACCTATCTTATTTGGCTCAGTCACAAACAATCCTAAATCACCATTGAAAGCCCTTAATCTAGCTAATGGACTACTCAAACATGGAGAAAGCAAACACAACAAGGATACAAAGAGAATTCATAAGTAATTGAAAGAGATAGGGTTTAGAATTCTTCTCAATAGAATATTGTGGGATGAATCTCCAATTTGCAAATACAAAAGTTGGAAAAAGTACTCGTTAACAGTACTCGTGAACAGTAATCGTAAACAGTAATCGTGAATAGTGAACAGTGAATCTCCAAGGAGAAAAAGAGTTTTTCTTAGCGAAAAAGGGTTTTTCGGGTCTGAGGCGGCTGCCTCTTATTTATAATTATTCTGCGAAGCTAGGTTAAAATCTGGGGCCTCGTGCGAGCAGGTGTTCGGATCGGAGCGAGCAGGTGCTCGGTACGGAAATTCACCTTTTTCTCCAAATTTATGAGTCTCTGGAATCGGGACTGGTCGGTCTGGTAATGGGACCGGTCGGTCTCAATTCCAGGAGGTAAAAGTCTTCAAACCTTTTGCGAGCAGGTGCTCCGAGCGGGGCGAGCAGGTGCTCGCACATGGAAAATCGCCTTTTTGCTCCAATTTCATCTCGTTTGCTCCCGTGAGCCCCACTAACTCCAATCCATGCTCCAAAGCCTCCTAGCACCTGAAAAGACACAAAAAGAACTAGAAAGAACCGAAAAACAATAGAAAACAATATGTAAAAGAGGCTAAAATACTAATATATCAAGAAGAGGAAGAGACAAGTCTTGGAACAAGCTCCAAGACTGTCTAGAAAATGAAAACATAATTAAAGATAGAATTTGAAAAGATAAAACAAAAACAACCCTTAAACTTCTAATTTTCGTCACTTTCTTTGGGCTGGAAATTAGGCACTTGATTTGGGCTTCTTTTGGACTTGTAATAGGTATAAAATGGGTTGGATTTGATGGCTAACACCTTGGAAGGTTTTGTGAAGATTTTGTCCCCGTTTTGATTATCAAATGAGTGATTTGGATGTGAATCATTTGCCTCATTAAAAACTTGTTTTTGGAAAACTCATTGGGACAAAACCAAAAAAAAAGAAAAAAGAGTACAAATGAGACACATACCCATTTGTTGATCATGTATCAAAACCAATGAGGTTAAGATAACTTCTTTTCCATAATACTCCTCACCTATAAGCTGCTCCTCGGGTTCAAGTCTTTCTTCACGTTTCAAGTTTTTTGTGCTTTGCATGATTATATCAGTAGAGTTTTGACCTGATAATTAAAAAAATTAATCTTAGAAATTAGAATTGAAGACAAATCACCTTACAGAAAAAAAAAAAAAAAAAGAAATTCAAGATAGGGGCTTGGGCATGACAGGGTTCTTAACGGATTCCTCATATCCTCCACAGAATCTGCCGGGGAGATTTTCAACGGTCGAATCTCTTTAATTACCTAAAACCCCCTCTTTAGGTCCCCCTGACAATGACACGCTGGATCGTGCGAAATCGACGCCTTAACTGTCGGTGGGTCCCATTTATAGTGGCATATACCGTAAATAAGAGCAACGGCATAAGGACTAAACCGACACAACAAAAAGAGAAACATAGAAAGCAGTTTTTTTTTTTTTTTTTTTTGTGTGAACAACTCAGTTTCTTTTTCTTCCTTTTTCTCTATATAACAAACAACAACATTGACATATCAAACTTCACACAGAACTCTCTCACTCTCTACTGTCGGCAAAACTAACTTTTTTCCTTTTCCGACACAGAAAAATGCAGCTTACTCCGGTACTCATCTTGACCACAATACTCTGCATTGTTCTGGTTAGCTCCTCCGCTTATGCAACGACCATTCACCAATCGAGTCGCCACGTGTCAGACGCTCATTGGCTTCCCGCCGTTGCTACATGGTACGGAAGCGCCAACGGAGACGGAAGTGACGGTATATAATTACATAATTAGCCCTCATGACCTCAAACGCTACTTATACTAACCGGTCTAATTTACAAACCGGAATTGCGTAAAATTGCAGGAGGAGCGTGCGGGTACGGTACGTTGGTGGACGTGAAGCCGTTTCATGCGAGAGTTGGAGCGGTGAATCCAATTCTCTTCAAAAACGGTGAAGGATGTGGTGCTTGTTACAAGGTTCGGTGTTTGGATAGGAGCATTTGTTCCCGGAGAGCCGTCACCGTCATAATCACCGACGAGTGTCCCGGTTGCTCTAAAACCAACACTCATTTCGATCTCAGTGGTGCGGCCTTTGGTCGCTTAGCTATCTCCGGTGAGTCCGGTCCCCTCCGCAACCGTGGCCTCATCCCCGTCATTTACCGCCGGTACGGATATATTTATTTATAACTAAATGTTTATTCTATTTCAATAACTAACTCGTGACAGTGCACGAGCAAATAAATAAATAGGAATTTTATAGTTTTTTTGTAGTAATAAATGGCAAGAAGCTAAACAAGGTTAGAAAATTATTAGATGGGTGTGAATGTATTTAATACAAAAGAGGCAACTTTAACGGCGATCTCGTTTTTTATTGGTCCTACAGATTTTATTGACCGTTGACCATTTTATCTCTCTTTTTCTCACTGTTACATTTTTATTTTGCATGATTAAAAAAAAGGACGGCATGCAAATATAGAGGGAAGAACATAGCGTTCCATGTGAACGAAGGATCTACTGATTTTTGGCTGTCTCTACTGGTCGAGTTTGAAGATGGAGAAGGAGACATTGGCTCCATGCATATTCGTCAAGTACACTCTTTTTTTACTTTATAACCAAAAATCACACACCTCTTTAACTTTTTCTTACCACTGAGTCACTTCCACTTTAAAGTCTACAATTTTTTTATAAGATACTCCTCTGTTTCAGATTTTTTAATTTATTTCGGGAGACTTGAGAAAACAATAAATACAAAAAAATCTTATTTAATAATTAATTAAAATTATAACTCAACCAATTATATATAAGACTACGGAATTTAAAAGGACAAAAATATTAAATCACATTAAAATCTGCATAAAAACATCTTATAAAATGAAACAAAAAAAAATTTCTTAAAAATTTTATATAGTGAAACGGAGGGAGCAGTAAGTATAAAGAAGGAAAAGTCAGTCTTTAGTGGAGTGAGCACAATTATGAAATCTTTATTAGACCAACTAGAAAGGCACTGGCACAACACTAAGTCTTTACTAAAGTAAGAATAAAAACAGACTTGTAAAAGATGGGTTTTTCTTGTGTCTTTAGGCAGGATCGAGGGAGTGGTTAGAGATGAAGCATGTATGGGGAGCTAACTGGTGTATCATCGGGGGACCACTCAAAGGAGCATTCTCCGTCAAGATCACCACTTTGTCCGCCGGTAAAACACTGTTGGCCACCGACGTTGTCCCGAGAAACTGGGCACCTAAAGCAACTTACTCTTCTCGACTCAACTTCTCCCCTGTCCTCTGAAAGAACCTTGGTTCCTATTGCTATGTCAGTGTGTGATTGTTATTTTTTTTTTTTGAAGAGTGAAAAGAGAGAGTGACTGCTGAGCCGTAGGATGGCTATAATAAGAAAGTACATCCTAATCCAATGGCTCTTGCGTTCTCTCCTCTTCCTTCTTTGTGTTGTGGTTTTTGTGTGTGATGTGTCGGTGAGTGTGTAGAGGCACCGTAGCCATCTTCAAAGGGGAGATAGAGCGAGGAATAGTTTTTGGTGGTGTCATGTCTTCTTTTCCTATCTAATTCTTGTCACTTTCTTTTTCTATTATGGGCATTACATAATTTATCATATGAATGTTTGGGATTTGTCACATTCTCTTTCTATTGTGGGGCATTTACATAATAATATATCATTGGGATTTGAATATTCAGTACACTACTATTTGAAAAACATGATAAATTATAACCAGAACAGAGTATCTCTTGTTCCTTCTCCGACTCAAAACCCAATAACACTTTAAAAGTGCCACTCTAGACAATATGGACTTTGTCGGGGAGGAACGCGACGCAGCACTCCTCCAAATCCAAAACTATCAGCAGATGGCGGCTCGATACTACAACAAGCGGGTCTGGAGCCGGAGTTTCGCCGTTGGTGACCTCGTATTACGAAAAGTATACGAGAACACGAAGGAGAAAAATGCCCGAAAGTTCGGAGCCAATTGGGAAGGTCCGTATCAAGTCCACGACATCGTCCGTCCGGGCGTATATCGGCTGATGACGATGAGCGGAGAAGCCCTCGAGCGATCATGGAATTCAAATACGCTCAAACGCTACGACCGTTTTAATATGATCCAAGTCCCCTCGGCATGCCACCTAGAGCCCATCACCTAAGCATCGTATGCTTCTACTCGTTTCCGAACGACTCACTCTCGCTCATCTCCGGATGACTTGTCTAGCTAAGCATCGTATGCTTCTACTCGTTTCCGAACGACTCGCTCTCGCTCATCTCCGGATGACTTGTCTAGCAAAGCATCGTATGCTTCTACTCGTTTCCGAACGACTCGCTCTCGCTCATCTCTGGATGACTTGTCTAGCTAAGCATCGTATGCTTCTACTCGTTTCCGAACGATTCGTTCTCGCTCATCTCCGGATGACTTGTCTAGCTAAGCATCGTATGCTTCTACTCGTTTCCGAACGACTCGCTCTCGCTCATCTCCGGATGACTTGTCTAGCTAAGCATCGTATGCTTCTACTCGTTTCCGAACGATTCGCTCTCGCTCATCTCCGGATGACTTGTCTAGCTAAGCATCGTATGCTTCTACTCGTTTCCGAACGACTCGCTCTCGCTCATCTCCGGATGACTTGTCTAGCCTCTACTCTGTAATCTGAACTACGTCTGGCTTGATCCCTATTTAACGGGTACGGAGGCAGCTTCCTCGGAAGTCCAGCTATAATCAATAAAAATTTATTAGCTCCGAGCTCACTTACACCGATACTCTGATCAAGTACTCGGTCAATAAATCATCCTTGGGAGGCCCACCATAGCTAAACCCAAGCGGGAATCGACCCGAGCGTAGGCAGCTTCTCCGAAACTCCTAGATATTACCACCGATCCGTTCGAATTCTAAAAAGCTCCGCGCTCATTCACATCGATACTCTGGCCAAGTACTCGATCAATAGGTCATACTCGGGAGGCCCACCATAGCTAAACACGAGTAGGATCAAAAGCCGGGACCCGTCCCGCACGCGTCTCGCATAGATGCAGTAGTGAAATAATCTACAGGCCGAACTCGGAAAGTCCACCACAACTTTTTCGAATAGGTCAAAAAGCCGGGGCCCGTCCCGTATGAGTTCCTAAGAACGTGTAAGAACTTTAAGCCGAACACTTCTCGCATGCTTAACCACGAGACGGACTCTAATCGTAAGCCGGGTTCCGACCCGCAGACGACCCGATCCGACCACTCCATCGCGCGACCCGGTCGGATCAAAATTAAACAAACTACGGGATCCGCTCCCTAGATTCTCAAATGCCTAAGCTTGGAAAACTTAGCCGCAGAAACGAGAACAGAAAATGCAAACCCGAGGGTGACTTGCCCGGGCACGCTATGCCTAAGCTTTAAAACTTAGCCGCATCATGACATACGAAAGTGCTTAAGATAAAAAACTTAATCGCATAAAATAAACTTTAAACCCATTAAACCCTAGAGGATCCGCTCCTCTGGTAAAGTAAGCAAAGTTAACTCGGACCACATCGGCCCGGGAGGGATTACAAGATTGTTCAACGGCCACACTCGGCCCAATTACAACAACAAAACAAAAGAAAATATTACAAGACTACTCTGGGCACCGATCACTCGGCACCGGGGCTGAAGGAGGTGGATCGAAGAGAGGCATCAGGTCATCTTCGGTCTCCGGATCTTTCACTGAAGCTTCAACTTTAGACTGGCCAACAACGCCAGACACGCCAACTCCCGGGTCCTTTGTCGAATCCTCAGCCAAAGCCTGGTCGGCAGCAATGGGCTCAGCCAAAATCTTGTCCGCAATTTCATCCATTAGGCCCTCGGCAACTTCTAAAATAATACCAGACACGAACTGCTCGACAATTTTAACTGACCTGGGAGAATTCGAGGTTGCTGCCGCGAGTACGACCTCAGCACTCTGCTCGGATCCGATAATCTGGTCATTACCCTGAGCATCTTCCCTGCCAGCACCGGCATCTTCAGTCCACTCGCTCACGTAAGGCTCGAGGATCCAACCGCGCTCTATCCTGAAATCTTTGCCGAGTGGAGACCCGTCACTATCCTCCTCATAGCTCGCCGAAAGAACACTCGCTCTGGGAACGAATTCATATTCCCCTTCGGAGAAATCCATCAGCTGCATTGCCTCAATCTTTCTCTGATAGTTGTCACAACTGGCCTGAACCCTCTCAGAATCAATGTCGATCCCGTACGCCGATATCATGTCAAGTTGCGTCTTGACCTGGCTAGCCATACTGTTAAGACGAGCGTACTCCAGCCGCTCGGCACAATATCTACGGGCTCGGTCGAGAGAGGATTGCGCCTGCCCGATCAGCTCGGTGCGGACCCACTTAGCAGCAGTCTTGGCACAAGATAGACCATGCTCTCTCCGGGAAGACCGTAGACGGGGTACCTGCGTCCGGACGTGCTCGATCAATGCAGTATTCACCTCTTCGGCTCTTTGGAGACGCTCCCTGACATCTTCAAACCTCGCCTCCGCGTGTCTACCCTCTCTCCTCTCCGCCTAATATCACTCAGAGATATCCGACAACATTTTTGACCGCCCCTCGGAGTACTTTCTCAAATTCTCGATCTCTTCCGCGATGCCTCCAGATTTCAGTGACTCGTTATCCTTAACGAGCATTCCGATGCGGGCCTTGTCGGAGTCCCTCCCCTCCTTCAAACTACGCTCCCTCTTCATGGCAGCATCAAGTCGGTTTTGATACTTGATCAATAAGTGGGCATGTGTCTCATTTGTACTCTTTTTCCCTTATCTTTGGTTTTATCCCAATGGGTTTTCCAAAGAAAGGTATTTAATGAGACAAGTGATTCACATCCAAATCACCCATTTACTGTTACACCATGGATTTGACCCAAGGCAAAATCCTACTCCCAGCCCATCAAGTAGGAAGGCCCAACTCATTATTTTGCCAACTAAGCTTAGTTACTTTATATCCTAGTATAATTACTTTATGCTCATGAAGGGTTACTTTATGAACATATGGTTAAAATGTAACCATAGGTATCAAAAGCCTTAATTCCAATGTACTATATATAGTTGTACCATCATTTGTGTGCAACTAAGCTGACATACAACACTTTCGACAAAAAGCACATTTTCCTTTACCAAGTATGTTCAATCTCTCAAGAATACGAAACTTCCCTCTCGGTTACTGTTCATCCGAGCGGACTCTACACTTTCATCTAAACTTCGTCTTCCATTAATCAAAGAATCCCCGAACCTATTACAAATTTAGTGTCGATCTCAATCTGAGCATCAACAATAATTTACCAAATCCTTTTTCTTCTTCTTGGTCACAAGCTCGACCAAAACAACAAAGTGAATGACTACTTATTCCCTATATATTACAAAGCTATAATGAAATTCCTCGACAAAAATCCAAAGCAGAAGGAAATCTCTTCAATCTCAGTTCGGGAAACTGCTCAGAGATGGGTTCAAGGTTTGTTCGTCGGCTCATTTTTTGCATTATTTGCTCTCTCGTCAGTTGCATACTACAAACCCAAACGAAATTTGGGTTATTTTTGGTGGAAAACCGGTTTTCCTTGCCGCTCAAATTCTCTTGCCGATTCGGAAATTGCGGATGAAATAGATGGAGAAGAGTGTGAAAAAAATTGGTGGGGAAGGGGGAGATAGCTCAGAGATGCTCCATATTGGACCGAATTGTTTGATTCTCAGGATGAGCTTAGTGCGAAACATATATGTAGGAAGCTCCGTTCAAAGAAGTTAGACGCAACAAAGTAACTCAAGCTCTCATGTCTAATGCTTGTCGACATTCTCTTACTGCCTACAAGTGGTGATGGTAAGTGTTTTCGATTTTTCTGTAGTCCACTATGAATTCGATTTTTATATAGCCCACTATCAATCCTATTTTTATGTAGTCCATTATGAACTCAATCTTGTTTTGTTAAGGTACAGAGAAATAAAATTCTTATCTCTGTATTTGTATTTGTGGTTGATCATGGTTTTGTCATTTTGTTTCAGTTAAGACAACTTATTCCCACATTCGTATGATCAAAGAGTTGGATGTCTTTCTACAACATCCATGGGGAAGAGATTGTTTCACGTTGGTGATGAGGACATCGGTTCAGACCACAAACCAACTCCAATACCAATGCCAATAGTTCGACCTGGTCCAATGACAAGATCAAAGTCCAAGCAATTAACTAGGAGGATCAACCTTGCTGTGCAAGTCTTCGTTGCATCTTTAGCTCCAAAACTACTTCCTGTCAACCTTGATCCCACAAGAACACACCAAGGGACATTAGAGCTCGCCATCTCTGCACCAAACAGGAAAGAAGAAGATATCTTCAAGACTGATCAAGAACCATCATCAGAAGAAGATGAAGAGCTTGAAGAACTACATGAAGATTTCTACTCCAATTTTCAAGCTCTTAGCACATCTGACCAAGAAACACATCAAGGTGAGTTTTTCAATTTATATACTGTCTTTGCAGGTGATTCAAGCCTTCCACAACACTAAGAACCAAGAAAAACGAAATCACTTCTTTTTTTTAAGTTCTGGCCATAGTTTCCTTGTTTGGCTTTAATGAAACTCTGCACTTTGTTTAGATTAGTTTTTAAACTTCTTGCTGTTTTCTTTTGAAAGTCCTGTTGTTTTGAGTCTTTTCTTGTTGTTTTGAGTCAGAACCCTAGAAGGTTCAAGCTGAAGGACTGTTTATAAAGTCCCATTGCAGCATTGTAGCCACACAACTTTTTACCTATCAATAAAGAACTGAATTTTCTTTGAGCATTCTTGAGTGAATTCTCAGCCTTGTTTGAGCTTGTGTGTGTGATTCACATAGGAGCAAACATCAGTACCGTATCAGAGAATCATCATCACTCTGTGTCGTGCTATCAATCCATCAACACTCCCCACAATCTGATCTCACACGAAAGAGTGAACACCATCGTGTTTGATTCCATCTTCCACCATTCAACCACCACAAGAAAGAGCGAACGCCAGCTTGTGGTTCCAGCCATCGAATCAGGTTGTAAGACTCACCACCGAGTCGTACATCATCTGGTATCAGAGCCAAAGGTCCCAACCTTTGGTTTCTCTATCCCTTTCTTATTTGCTTGAATTATGATTTGAATTTGTTTCTGCTTTGTTTGCTTCATAGTTGTTTTGAATTTTGTTTCAGATTGCTTTAAACCAAGAAAAACCCATAAAAATAGTTTTTGTTTCATAGTTGTTTCCACTATCTGTTTCAGATTTCTTAAAACCCCTTTAACCCATAGGAAAAAAAAAACGTTTTTGCTTCATATTTTGTTTCAATCTCTGTTTCCAGCTTGTTTAAGAACCAAAACCCCTAAAGAAGTTTACCTATTGCATTTCTGTTTACGTATTGTTGTTTCACTTTCTTATTCTGAGTTCTTATTGATTTGTGTTTTCGATTGTTGAGTTTCATATAGATTAAGTTGCAGTTATCATTGACTTTCGATTGTGAGAACTGTTTGATTCTAGTTTGAATTTCAATTGCATTACACTCGGTGATTTGAACCAATTGTTGTTTCTGTTGAGTTTCCAAGGAAAAGAGAGACACTCATCATGGTTGGAGAGACAAACAACAATGAAAACATCGATCCGCAAGCTGCCTTGCTACAAATGCTCACAGAAATGAGGACTGAGTTGCGAGGTTTTGGGGAACGTATTGATCGCCTTGAACAACCTCAACCGAGAGGTCCAAACAATGCACAAGGAGCTCCTCCAGCTAGGAGAAATGTTCAAGTCAACAATCAAAGAGACGAAGATGAGTCTGGTGATGAAAGCATGTCTGAGGCAGAAGAAGATTTTCACCGTGATCCCTTGAGACGCCAAAACCAGAGGAGACGTGATCCTATAAGAGGGAATCGACATAGGGAGCGTGAGCGGCGAGAAGTTAACCATGAGATAAAGTTAACACCTCCCACGTTTGCTGGAAAGTCGAATCCAGAGGTGTATCTAGACTGGGAAAGGCGCATGGAGTATATATTTGAATGTTATGGCTATGGAGAGCACAAGAAAGTGGCTTTAGCTTCTGCACAACTCACTGAAAATGCACTAGCTTGGTGGGATAGAACTGTTGCAGAGAGGAGGAGACAACTCTTTGGTCCCATACAAACATGGCATGACATGAAATACCTCTTACGGTTGAGATATGTTCCTGAGCACTACCACCGAGACCTTCAAAAGCGATTCAGGAAGCTTGCACAAGGAAACCGGACTGTAGAAGAGTATTTTGAAGAATTTGAGAAGCTTATGAACTCATTAGAGTTAGAAGAATCAGAAGAGGCCTTAATGGCTCAGTTTGTAGATGGCCTTCATGATCGCATAGCTCGAAAGGTGGAGAGGGCAAGATACAGCGGTCTACATGAGTTGCTGCACTTATCTATACAAGTAGAACAACAGAACAAGAAGAAGACCTCTATGTCTAATCGAAACCGAAACCAACAGCCTTGGCAAGCAAGCAACAACAAACCTATGGAGAAAGGCAAAGCTAATGAGATTGATACTCGATCCAAAGGCAAAACTAGTGAACAACCCTCTAGCTCGCGGCAAGAACCAGGTAAGTTTACTAACCCAAGTCAATCTCGTACTCGTGATATTACTTGTTTTAAATGTCAGGGACGAGGACACTATGCTAGAGACTGCCCAAACCAGCGAGTCATGATCATCACTCCCAGTGGCGGATATGAATCACACGATGAGTTTGAAGAGAGAGAGCAAGATGACCTTGAAGATGTAGAGTATCCAGACCATGGAGATCTCTTGGTCATAAGACGAGTCCTAAGTGTTCTAGTGCAACCTGAGGAGAAAGTACAAAGGGAGAACTTGTTTCACACTCGTTGTACGATCAACAATAAGGTATGTAATCTTGTAATCGATGGAGGATCTTGTACTAACGTTGCTAGTAAGTTTATGGTGGATAAGCTAGGATTGGAGACAAAGAAACATCCTAGGCCCTATAAGCTTCAATGGCTCAACGATACAACTGAACTCAGGGTGACAGAGCAAGCTACGGTGCCCTTTAGTGTTGGTAAGTACCAAGATGAAGTGTTGTGTGATGTGGTACCAATGCAAGCGGGACATCTACTACTTGGTAGACCGTGGCAATTCGATCGAGCCACTACACATAATGGACGTACAAACTACTACAGTTTCACCTTCAATGACCGTAAGTACAACTTGGCTCCTTTAAGTCCATCCGAAGTTCATGAGCTTCAAAGCAGGATGAACAATGAGTCTAAGTCTAGTAAATCAAGTTTGTATATTACTTCTGGAGATTTAAACCGTGTTAAGAGTGCTAAAGGCACTATGTTACTAATGGTTTTCAAAGATTGTTTGAGCACAGGTTTTAAGGAGCTAGATTTACCACCTGAAGTCCAGACCCTGTTAGATCAGTTTCAGGACGTTTTTCCCGAAGATATACCACCTGGATTACCACCTCTAAGAGGCATTGAGCACCAAATAGACCTTGTTCCAGGTTCAGCGTTGCCTAACAAACCAGCTTATCGTATGAATCCCGAAGAGAGTAAGGAGTTAGAAAAGCAAGTACGAGACTTGATGGATAAGGGATACATCAGGGAGAGCCTTAGCCCTTGTGCAGTTCCGGTCCTCTTAGTGCCAAAGAAGGATGGAACATGGCGAATGTGTGTCGATTGCAGAGCTATTAACAACATCACTATCAAATATCGACATCCAATTCCACGGCTCGATGACATGCTAGACGAGTTGAGTGGTGCCACCATCTTCTCAAAAGTGGATTTGAAAAGTGGTTATCACCAAGTCAGAATGCGAGAAGGGGACGAGTGGAAAACTGCATTCAAGACAAAGCAAGGCTTATACGAATGGCTAGTTATGCCCTTCGGCTTAACTAATGCACCAAGTACCTTCATGCGCTTGATGAACCAGGTTCTACGTGAATTCATAAGTAAATTTGTGGTTGTTTACTTTGATGATATACTTATATATAGTAAGAACCTTGCTGATCATCTTCAACACCTCGAACTAGTGCTTAAATCACTTCGCAAGGAAGGCCTTTATGCCAACCTCAAGAAGTGTTCCTTTTGTACTAACCAACTTGTTTTCCTAGGATTTGTATTAAGTGAACAGGGACTACAAGTAGATGAGGAGAAGATCAAAGCGATAAGAGACTGGCCTACACCTTCTACGATTGGCCACGTAAGAAGTTTTCACGGATTAGCCAGCTTCTATAGGCGGTTTGTGAGAGATTTTAGCACCATAGCAGCCCCACTTACAGCTGTGATCAAGAAGAATGTGCCCTTCCATTGGGGAACTGCCCAAGACACCGCTTTCAACACTTTGAAAGAACGACTCACTCAAGCACCGGTCTTATCATTGCCTGATTTCAATGATATGTTTGAGGTAGAATGTGATGCTTTGGGAATGGGGATCGGAGCAGTATTACACCAAAGGAAGAAACCCGTAGCCTATTTCAGTGAGAAGTTAAGCGGAGCCACTCTTAACTACCCAACTTATGATAAGGAACTCTATGCTCTTGTTCGTGCTTTAGAGACATGGCAACACTACTTGCTGTCCAAGGAGTTCATAATACATACGGATCATGAGACACTCAAGCACCTACGTGGGCAAACATCACTCAAGAGAAGACATGCTAAGTGGTTAGAGTTTATAGAGTCCTTCCCATATGTTATCAAATACAAGAAGGGCAAGGAGAATATTGTGGCAGATGCGTTATCACGAAGACATGCACTTATTGCCACTATGGAGGCAAAGATTATGGGATTTGAACACATCAAAGAACAATACAAAGACGATCCTGAATTCAGCGAGAGCTTCCAACAATGCAGCAAAGGACCTCACGGTTCGTTCTACTTACAAAATGGCTTTATGTTTAAAGATAAACGTTTGTGTATACCGCAGGGATCTATGAGAGAATTAGTGCTAAGTGAAGCACATGGAGGGGGCCTAATGGGGCATTTTGGTGTCGACAAAACATTAGCCATAGTAATGGATCATTTCTATTGGCCACACTTGAAGAAAGATGTTGAGAGATTCTGTTCAAGATGTGTGCAATGCCATAAAGCAAAATCCAGGTCACATCCTCATGGTCTTTATTTACCTTTACCAATACCTAACGCCCCTTGGGTAGACATTTCTATGGATTTTGTGCTAGGATTACCAAAGATCGAGCACAAGGACTCTATCTTCGTGGTAGTAGACAGATTCTCGAAGATGGCTTACTTTATACCATGTAACAAGACCAATGATGCCACACAGATTGCTAATCTATTCTTCAAGGAGGTGGTTCGCTTGCATGGGATTCCGAGAACAATTGTGTCGGATAGGGACACTAAGTTCCTTGGTCACTTCTGGAGAACACTTTGGAAGAAGCTAGGTACAAAACTATTGTTCTCTACCACTTGCCATCCTCAAACAGATGGCCAAACCGAGGTAGTAAATCGCACACTTTCTACACTCCTTCGCGCTACACTTGGTAAAAATATGACAACATGGTTAGAATGCATACCTTTTATTGAATTCGCATATAACCGTGCTACTCACTCTGCTTCTAAGTTGTCACCTTTTGAAGTTGTCTACGGATTGAATCCCCTATCACCGTTGGATCTTACACCCATTCCACAAGCTGATCAAGTTAACTTAGACGGATTGAAACGAGGAGAGATTATCATGCAGATTCATCTTAAGGCCAAGGAAAACCTTGAGAAGAAGACTGAAGAGTATAAGAGGAGAGCTGATAAGGGACGGAAGGAGGTTATCTTTGAACCAGGAGAGTGGGTTTGGTTACATATGAGATCAGAAAGGTTTCCACAAAAGAGGAAGTCCAAGCTAGCACCAAGAGGAGATGGTCCTTTCAAAGTCCTTAAGCGTATCAATGACAATGCTTACCAACTTGAGCTCCCAGGTGAGTTTAATATATCACATACATTCAATGTTGCGGATTTATCCTCCTTTGATGCAGGAGAAACTGTTTTGGGGTCAAAACCTCTTGAAGAGGGAGGGAATGATGAGGACATCGGTTCAGACCACAAACCAACTCCAATACCAATGCCAATAGTTCGACCTGGTCCAATGACAAGATCAAAGTCCAAGCAATTAACTAGGAGGATCAACCTTGCTGTGCAAGTCTTCGTTGCATCTTTAGCTCCAAAACTACTTCCTGTCAACCTTGATCCCACAAGAACACACCAAGGGACATTAGAGCTCGCCATCTCTGCACCAAACAGGAAAGAAGAAGATATCTTCAAGACTGATCAAGAACCATCATCAGAAGAAGATGAAGAGCTTGAAGAACTACATGAAGATTTCTACTCCAATTTTCAAGCTCTTAGCACATCTGACCAAGAAACACATCAAGGTGAGTTTTTCAATTTATATACTGTCTTTGCAGGTGATTCAAGCCTTCCACAACACTAAGAACCAAGAAAAACGAAATCACTTCTTTTTTTTAAGTTCTGGCCATAGTTTCCTTGTTTGGCTTTAATGAAACTCTGCACTTTGTTTAGATTAGTTTTTAAACTTCTTGCTGTTTTCTTTTGAAAGTCCTGTTGTTTTGAGTCTTTTCTTGTTGTTTTGAGTCAGAACCCTAGAAGGTTCAAGCTGAAGGACTGTTTATAAAGTCCCATTGCAGCATTGTAGCCACACAACTTTTTACCTATCAATAAAGAACTGAATTTTCTTTGAGCATTCTTGAGTGAATTCTCAGCCTTGTTTGAGCTTGTGTGTGTGATTCACATAGGAGCAAACATCAGTACCGTATCAGAGAATCATCATCACTCTGTGTCGTGCTATCAATCCATCAACACTCCCCACAATCTGATCTCACACGAAAGAGTGAACACCATCGTGTTTGATTCCATCTTCCACCATTCAACCACCACAAGAAAGAGCGAACGCCAGCTTGTGGTTCCAGCCATCGAATCAGGTTGTAAGACTCACCACTGAGTCGTACATCAGTTGGTAATCAAGAGCATAAAGGATAGGAAAGAACGTAGTGTTTGTCAAAAATCAATGGTGATTCAAGGGTTCATACACGATTTGCAGCTCGTAGCACAAGCGTGTATACCCGGGATTATCTCGTTTGCAACGACTTAAGCAAACAATCCAAAAAAAAAGAAATTCTCCCCTTCTCTGAATCAGAAGATGATTCTGACAATGAAGCCGAGAAGCCTCTACAAATCACCATGAGATTGATCAAGACGCTAGACAAAGAACGCACGGTAAAAAATTTGTATATTTCTCATTAAATTACAAAACACTAATTATTTTATAGCTTTTTCACTTCAGTGACATGTTTTTATGTTTTAGGTGAACGTTGCATATACTCTACCTCTCGATGGTAGTGATGGAGATGAATTCAGGTTGTCTAACGAGTTTAATGATAAACAAGTTTCGCACATGCTAGAGATTTTTAAGAATAATAAAAAGTTCACTATAGCTCCTTGGTCTGGCGGAATTGACGCAACATATGTAAGTGACGTAGTAAAAGAGGAGAATGTCAATGTGGAAGGGGAAAATCCAAGGGTGATGCAGAAGCAGTGCGTCCTTGCATAAATATTAAAGGAAAGGGGGAAAAAGTAAAGAATGACAAGGGACAAGCATTAGACCATACAAGTGATCTTACTATGACAATGGTCCAAGAACTTATTGATAGCTCAGCAAGTAATCAAGATATTATTGGTCTTACGTTTTCAACTGCATAATTCTAAATTGTCTTTTACACTCATACGTGACTAGTACTTACAACTATTTTACGTATTGAAGCATCATACTGTAACAATGTACATGACACCCTAAAACATTTTAAAGCCAAATTCACTGGTTTAATGAAATCACAAAGTGCGGCTATTAAGAAGGATTTGAAGAATATGTCTATCAAGATAGATGCCATCTCCCATCAGGTTGATGTTATTAAGTCGCATCAACGTGGCGACAATGGAGTAAACGCCACCAAAGATTCGGCACATACTCAAACTGAAGTGCCAATGGCGGCTAACAACCATGGAGGTTTGACGAACCAGTACACACTAAAGGTAATCTCATCATTTAGGCATATGCGTAGTTTACCAATATCTTAAATTATATAGTCAAGTATCAAGATCTATATGCACTGTTGAACTGTTCTAGTGTAGCTTAATCCTTTTACTAATATTTTTATATGTGGATCTTTGTATAAGGAATGTGTGAACATGGATGTAATGGGTACAGTGAAGGACGTACTAGCTATTGTGGGAGCACCTACAACCCCCACATTCTCTTTAGGACTTACGCATGATGGAGTTCTATCAATGAGACCAGCAGTAGAAGAAACATCTGATGTCATCGGCGATCATCTAATACGAAACTTTTTTTTTTTTTTTTTTTTTTTTTTTTTGAATTATACACAGTTTCCCCAAAAGCTTTCTAGGCCCAAGAGACTAATACGAAACTTTGTTACGAAACAAAGAACAAAACGAAAGTTGCCACCAGTCTTGCAAAACATCTCCATTCATACCGCCAAACAACCAAAACCAAACTCAACGAAAGTAATGTTATTAAGTCTCATAGCCGTGACCTCGCCCCCAAAGTAAATGAGCCACATTTCAAGATGCCTCTTAAGTCGATAGAAAGTGTCCGGTTAGTTTATCAAACTAATTCCACATTTTAAAAAATATATTACATGGATAGTTGATTTTTAAAAATTCTTATTTGTGTTCCAGCTCTTTGAATATTAGTGATATATCATGGTTTTACCGGTTTTCGACCATGATATAAGTCCTTATATTAGAGTTTTTCCAGTGTTTTGTGTAACATCCGCGAACCGAAAAGTGGGATTTTTGGTGTTCGTGTCGAGCGACACAGTGAGTGTGTCGATCGACATGACTATTCGTGAAGTGTCGATCGACACATGTGGTGTGTCGCACGACATGTACAATTATGGGCAGAACCAAATTATGTTTTAATTGCGGTTTTTTGCTCGGTTTAAGGGTGGAAACCCTAAGGATTTTCTTATAAACTCGTGCACTTCGTTCGTGGCCGAGTTTTAAGGGAAAAGAAGTCAGAAATTGTGAGAATTGAGAGAACTGAGTGATTTTAGAGTTTGGTGATTTGGTTCATTAGAAGAGGTTTCGTGTGTGTGGAGATCATCGTTCCATCGTGTTCATCGCAGGGAAGATCGGATCAGTGACGTTTTGGCCTTGTAGAGGTTGCGTTCTTTATTCTCTTTGTGTCTCAATCCGTTTTCCTTGTTTCCTAGGCTAAGGTGAGTTCGCGACCACGGTTTCTAGGCGATGATGGAATTGATTGATACGTTTTTTTGGTGATTGTTATTGTTGTGTGAATTGTGCATTTGTGATTGATGTGGATGTTATGGTTCGTATGTATTGTGGTTTTGATGCAGGGAAGCGGCTCGAGCTTATCGGATTAGAGCCATGAGAGGAGAGGTTTGTTTCCGACGAACTGTGAGATCGTGTCGATCAACACGTGTGGTGTGTCGATCGACACATGTGGTGTGTTGCTTGACACGAGCTATTAAGTCGCGTCGAGCGACACCTTATGTTTTAGAGTCTTTGCAGGTACTTATACGTTTGGAGCATAATTGATATTTACAAGAGATTTTAGAGCATCGCGGAATGAAGAGTCGAAGTTTGAAGTGAAGAATCGAATTTCAGATTTGATGTGCAGAAGCCCAATTATAAAATTCGAGGATTTCCGTTTTGACCAAGAAGTTCCAGAGATTTACTTTTATGCTTTATGATGGTTTAGGAACCATTTATATATGTATTCGCATCGATTGTTTAGGCTTACGTTTTATTTTATCTACTTATAAGAGATATTCGTAATTAATAAGATGTTTGGTTCTTTGAATATGTCTGAGTAGTTCTCTTGTTAGGTTTAGGGTTATCAAAGGGTGTCTGATGAATTGCTAGATTCAATTTAATTGTTAGGATAAAATTTTTAGAAGTTCTTCATCTTGACTTGTGTTTATTGCTTATTCTAGTTTAGCTACCTAGAATATGATCTTAGGTTAATTGATAGACACGGCAGTGTTATTAATTGCTTGAACTAGTCTTTGATGAGCAAAATTCTTTTTCGCAAAGAAATTTGGATTAGGGTTTTGTGAACAATTGAACCTGATATTTATGCTTGTTTAGATTTATAGGATTCACAACGACAATTGGCTTTCTAGGATTTAGACATAGATAATCTCTGCAGCGACAGCTGATTGATTTTATATTCGTGTTTCAAGTTCATGAATTGTGCTTAATAATCCTTATCTTTTATTTATATATGCAATCCATATTCACCTTAAATTTTCCTGCACCTAGCATTTATTTTTATTGATTTACAACCATTATCTCTGCTTGCCTCTATTTACTTGTCTTTACATTCATATCATCTTTCTTAGCATAATTCGAGCATATTAATCTATTGTGTTCCCTTATTCTCTCTGGATTTCGATACCTAAAATACTACAATTTGATCTTTTAATTTAAGAGAGTAGCTCTAGGTTAAATTTGAGCATATCAAATTTTGGCTTTGTTGCCGGAGAATCTAAACCACTAGATTTTTCTTATTAGGATTTTGTCTAAGATTTTTTCTTTTATTTGTTTACTAAACTAGCTTTTACTTTGTGTTTTCAGGTACATGTTTAATCGCTCTACCAGAAGCAACAAAGACAAAGAGCTAGTTGAAAACGATCTTCAGAAATTAGCACGTTTAGAACATGACAACAGAAGAGCAATCAGAGAAGCTAAGATGTTTGACAAACAAAGGCTCATACTGATTCCAAGAGCTGATAGAATTCTGGGTAATCTGGCAGGATTGAGATACAACGAGCAAGGATAAAGGATCATTGACAATGGTACTATGATCGTTGAAGAAATCACGATTCTAGAGGATGGTGTCGATCGAAACCAAGATTCTGTCGATTGACGTGAAGAAAACATGGGTGTCGATCAACACCCAGATGGTGCAGCTCGACACTAGTGCCAGATCTAGCCGAATTTGTTGAAGAACAATGCTGCGCGAGGACGAACATTGGGAGATTACAACAGGCCTGGCCAATTCTATGCGAATCGAGCTGCGATTCTTCCACCTTCTTTTCAGAGGAATGACTTCGAGCTGAAGCCTGCTTACTTCAGCCTAGTAGCACAACATCCTTACCATGGTCTTCCTCACACGCATTCGATGGATCATATTGAGAACTTCAAGGATTTAGCTTCCAGCATCAAGGCCAAAGGTATGTCCACTGTATCCTCTAAGTGATATGTTCTCTCAACCCCACCATCGTTGTATCGTCTAAGACGGGTTTTCTTAGTTTTCACGGTTTATCTAAAGTAGTAAGTAGAGAAGTTTGAAGTCTCCACTGTCAAGCTTCCAGCACTGATTGATCCCTCAACTCTTGCGAGATTTTTTGCCTTCATCTTCAGATGTTTAAAGAACCTTTCAAAGGGGTACATCCACAAAATTGGACTGGTCCACCCAAATCTAACTCATGAGGCAAGTGTACAACCAGATGTTCCATTACATCGAAAAAGGAAGGTGGAAATATCTTCTCTAAGTTGTAAATAGTGATTGGAATGTCTGAATTCAACTTCAAGATTTCGTTCTCCATTAAGGTTCTAGCATATAAGTCCCTGAAAAATACTTCAATACCTGAACTGACAATCCGGTCTTGAGTAAGTTAATTAATAAACTTACAAAATAAATGTCTGTACGTATATATCAATAACCATAGATAAAATTAACACCTGCTATTGCTTCGTGTACATCTTCCGGTAAAAAGTCTTGAAAGGCAAAAAGGAGCATTCGCTGCATGAACACATGACAATCATGGCTCTTCATTCCAGAAAATTTGCCCCCTTGCTCAACACACCTTGAAAAAGTGGACACGTATCCATTTTAGAACTTCACCCACTCCATAACCCAGTTAATCAAAGCATTCTTTGCAGCAGGTGATAGTCGGAAACTGCCCAAAAAGACCTTTTGTATCTCTATCCTTATCTCTTTAATGCAACATTATTCAGTTATTGTGATGTTTTCTATTGCTATGTATGAGTAATCTATTAGTTAGGTTTAGGGTTTTTCAAAAGCTGATGATAAATTGTTAAGAATTATATTACTGTTGGGATCAATCTAATTTGTGTTCTTCACCTTGATAGTTTTAATTCTGATTTCGGATTGATCACCCCTGATTTAGATATCATAGGTTAATTGATAGATGCGAAAGCATTGTTAGTTATCTGGATTAATATCATAGGTAAGCAAAATAACTATTCGCAAAGAAATTTGGCTTAGTGATTTTGTGAACAAATCGAAACTGCTCGTTAATGCTTGATTTAATTTTATAGATCTAGCAAAGAAATTTGGTTTCCTAGGATTTAGTCATAGATAGCTTCTGCAACGAAAGTTGATTAGTTTTACAATTATTTTCGAGTTCTAGAACGATTCTTAATAAATATCCCGATAGTAATTTAGTGCTTCAATTTAAAGTCATGCCTGCGAATTACCCGATGCCTAGCGTTTCGTCTTATTAATTTAAAGAACAACTATCATCGTTTCTTTGCTTTACTTAATTGCTTCTTCATTATAACATCATTAGCTTAGCTTAATTTGAAATTGAAACTTTATTGTGTGATTCTTTTCTCTGAGGATTCGATCCCTAAGTACTATACGATCTCTTAATTTGAGAGAGTAGCTCAGGGTTAAATTTGAGCCTATCAAATTTTGGCGCCGTTGCTGGAGAATTGATATCACCATTAGAATTTTAATTAGTAGAATTTTGCCTCAGTTTTTATTTTTGTTTTTAATCTACTAACTAGTTTCTCTTTGTTTGCTTTTGTTTTGCGTTTCGAGTGCATGCCAAAGCACATCACTAAAAGCAATACAAACAAGGAATTAGTTGGATTCGATCTTGACACGTTAGCACTCTTAGAACACAAATAGAAAAGTAGCTAGAGAAGCTAAGATGGCTGAAAGACCGATGCTAATACTGATGCAAGGAGCTGATGGAGTTCTACGTGATCGAGAGGGACTGAGGTACAATGTAACTGGACAAAGGATCGACGACGAAGGGAACGCAATAGTCGAAGTGGTTTAACAGGAAGGAAACATCGGTGTCGCTCGACACCAAGCTCAGAATGGTCATGGTCGCACTTTGGGTGATTACAACCGTCCGAATCAGTTCTACGCTAACCGGGCTGCAATTCGTCCACCTACGTTCCAGAGAAACAACTTTGAGCTAAAGCCTGCATGCTTCAGTCGTGTGGCTCAACATCCTTTTCATGGACTTCCACACGAGCACCCCATGGACCATATTGAGAAGTTCGAAGACTTACCATCGAACATTAAGGCTGATGGAGTGTCCAACGATTATCTCTTCTGCAAGCTTTTTCCTTACTCGCTAGGTGGAGATGCTTCTTACTAACTAAAGCAACTTGAGCTGAGATCTTTGACAACTTGTGAAAGCACGAAGAATGCATTCCTCAACAATTTCTTCGATGATGCGAGGTCAAAAGACTTAAGGATGAAGATTGTTACATTTCGCCAAAAGGAAACTGAGGCATTCAAGGCTTCATGGGCGCGACAAGTCATATCAGAGAGATTGTCTCCATTAGGCCTGGGCATATTATACGAACCCGAAAACCGAACCCGAAACCAAACCGAAAAAATCGGGTTCGGGTTTAGCCTATTACAAGAATCTGTTCTATAGTCCTCGGGTTTCGGTTTCGGTTTTGGGTTCGGGTAAACCCGCGTTACCCGCGGTTACCCGAATTACCCGATTTTTTTTTTATGAAATGCATGTTTATGTAGAAAATGCATGTTTTTTAAAAAAAAAAGATTTCCCGAATCAAGTTTTTAAAACAAAAATACATGTTTAAAATGAATGTTAAATTTTATTCACACAAAAAACCATTTTTTTACATAAACATGCAATTTCAAAAAAAAAAGATTTCGGGTAATTTGGGTAATCGCGGGTTCGGGTCTATGCTTCCCATTCGGTTTGTTTTGGAGATAATTTGCGGTTAATTTGGAATTGGATTTTGACTCGATCTTGATTTTGTTTCTAATTTGCTCCATTTTTATTTTGTTTGTAAATTTGATTTTGATTTCCATAATTTACGGTCGATTTGGTTTTGTTTCTTTATTTGATTTTGAATTTTGTGTTTATGTAAAAAATGCATGTTTTAAAAAAAACAGATTTCCCGAATCATGTTTTTTTAAAACAAAAATGCATGTTTAAAATGAATGTTAAATTTTATTCACACAAAAAACCATTTTTTTACATAAACACGCATTTTCAAAAAAAAAAAAAAAAAAATTCGGGTAATTCGGGTAACCGCGGGTAACGCGGGTTAACCCGAACCCGAACCTGAAAATTTACAGTTTTTTTTTGGTATTTCGGGTTTTTCGGTTTAAAAACCCAAAAATACCCGTAACCTGATAACCATAAACCGAACCCAAATATCTCGCGGGTTTTTATGGGTTTTGACCTCCAACACGAAAACCGAACCGAACCCGAGTGTACCCGAACTGAAACCGAACCGATAATTTTAAAAATCCGAATGGGTTTCATATTCATCAAACCGAAAACCCGAATACCGAATAACCCGACCCAAAACCCGAACGGGAAACCGAATGCCCAGGCCTAGTCTCCATCATGGATTTAGTGATATTCAGTTACTTGGTATCTTCTTCAATGGAGTGGATTGGAGGTACCAAATGAAATTGGATGCTGCAAGCAGTCGGAATTTCAAGACTAACTATCCAGAGGATGCCTTTTCACTTATTGAGAACTTGGCTTCAAGCAACAGTAGTAAGAACGCTGACTTTGCGAGGAAATAGTTAAGTGGGAAAAAGGATGGTGGTCAGTTTGCTCAAGAGATTAAGGCTAAGATTGATGATGTGCATAGTCTTCTAGTGGGAAAGAAGTCGGTCCAATTTGCACAAGAGGTCGAGACATTCAAACCAAAGGAAAGGAACGAAGAAGAAGATGTGAACTATGTCAACGGGACAAGATTTCAGAGTAAGAGGTTTGGTAATCAACAACAAAACAGAGGCTACAATAGTAACATCAACTACCAGAGACCTTCAAGCCTGCAGTAACAGAAGACATATTTTCCAAAGCCTTTTCAGAGCAGCAACTACACTAGGACCTACGGTTCCTCTTCTTATATGACGCCTCTTCCTAAGTCTTCGGATAGCAAGGTAAAATCCATGCTTGAGAAACTCCTAGAAGGCCAACAAAAGATGACTATAAGCTTTAACGAGAAAATGGATGACATGTATCGGGATTTGAACAGGAAATTCGAAGCTCTTAACACTCACGTCAAGAAGCTAGATACACAAGTTGCTCAAACTACAGAATCGGGGAAGAGACAAGATGGATTTCTTCCATCAAGAACGAATACGAATCCAAAACATGGTGTTATGGCTATCATGACACGTAGTGGAAGGAAGGTGGAATCGATTTTGAAGAAGGGTGTTGATACAGAGCAAATCGACGAACTTATCAAAGTCGAAGATGATGAGATTGTTGATCCGTTACTATTGTCGATCGACACTAAGGACGAGTGTCGATCGACACCCCTTGTAAACCAAGAATCCCCTTCGATAAAAATCGATCCCACCTCAACATCGAAATCAAGTGTTGATCGACACCCACAAGGGAGTGTCGATTGTCACCCGACGCAGAACGGTTCAGAAGTTGCGAAATCTCTGACTAACGCCGAAGAACGAGTCTACAAGCCCAAGATTTCGTATCCTAGGAGTCAAAAGAAGTTTAAACAAGAGCTAAAGGATGCTAGGTGCAAGGCTATCATGGATAAAATCATTGTTAAGATTCCTTTGATCGATGCGATAAGATCAACTCCAGTTACCTAAAGGTACGTGAAGAGGATGGTTACTAAGAGCTTGAGTCTTGAGGAAGGTTGTGCAATGATATCAGAGCAGGTTATTGCAATGATCCAGAACAGAATTCTAGAGAAACTCACAGATCCAGGAAGCTTTGTGTTGGATTGTTTGATCTTTACTGAAAGGTTTCCACGTTCTCTTTGCGATTTGGGTTAAAGTGTGAATTTGATGCCACTTTCAGTTGCTATTAGTCTTGGGATAACTGATTTTCAACCCACTATGATCTCTCTTATCCTAGCAGATAGAACGGTGAGGATCCTAGAAGGTGTTGTAGAGGACGTTCCTATTAAGGTTGGAGAATGCATGATACCAGCACACTTTGTGATTCTACAATATGGTGAGGAACCTAAGGACCCTCTTATCTTGGGAAGACCCTTCTTGGCTACAGTTGGAGCAATGATTGATGTCAAAGGAGGAGAGATTACACTGAACGTGGGTGACTTGGAGATGAAGTTTGACATGGACAAGCTAATGAGGAAGCCTACTTTAGATGGTCAGACCTTCTACATTGATGCATTGGATCATCTTGCAGAGGACTATTTCCATGAGATGCGCTCTACAGATCCCTTGGAAAGGGCGTTAGTTAATTCTACATTAGAAGTAGAGTATTTGGATGAGATTGCTGAGGGTTATGCTTCAATGATGGATGCGAGTGAGCAAGTTATACAAGTGGCTGCTAATAATGAACTGGTTAAGATTCCTGTCAAAGCTGCAAAGCTTAGCGATTGGAGCGAGACAACAACTCCTAAAATTGATCTCAAACCACTTCCTACAGGGCTAAGGTACGCGTTTATTGGTGCTTATTCAACTTATCATGTTATTGTTAATGCGTCTTTAAATAACGTATAACTCACATTATTGCTAAGTAAGTTGCGCAAGTTTCGCAAGGCTCTTGGCTATTCTCTTGATGACATTTCAGGTATATCTCCAAACTTGTGCATACATAAGATTCACTTGGAGGACGAGTCAAAGTCATGAATTGAGCATAAGAGGCGACTGAATCCGAATCTGAAAGAGGTTGTTAAGAAAGAGATTATGAAGATTTTGGAAGCGGGGATCATCTATCCCATCTCAGACAGTGCTTGGATTAGTCCGGTTCATGTGGTTCCTAAGAAAGAAGGTGTCACAGTGGTGAAAAATGAGAAGGATGAATTGATTCCTACAAGGACTGTGATAGGACACCAGATGTGCATCGACTACAGGAAGTTGAATGCAGCGACAAGGAAGGACCATTTTCCCTTGCCTTTTATTGATCAAATGATAGAGAGGCTCGTGAATCATCCTTATTACTGCTTCCTCGATGGGTATTATGGCTTCTTTCAAATATCCATCCATCCAGACGACTAGGAGAAGACCACGTTCACTTATCCCTATGGCACTTTTGCGTATCGCAGGATGCCTTTTGTACTTTGCAACATGATATACCCTATATTTTACCTATTTTATTATATATTTCAATGCATTTTATAAACACTTTAATAAATTTTTGCACCAAAAGAGGTAGTTTTCCTCGTATTTGTAGTTTTAGAGTCTTAACAGGGAAAATCATCAAAAAGGAGCAAAAAGAGCTTAAAGAGGTGTATTCTGGTCCACAACAAGTTTTGCAAGCCAAAGACTTAGTACAAGCCAAATATTTCTCAAGTTATCACATTTTACCAAGTTGAACAGAATTGGTAAGCCTGAAGTTTAGCCACGGACGGAGGACTAAATCATCTTGGATTTCAATGAACGATTACTACATTTCAATATCTTTGAATCAGCTTTTGTAATGGAATTGGAATCATCTCATTTGAATTTGTGAGTAGGAAGATACACCCAAAATACTGAAGACATGTCAAACTGCCTCAGAAGTGAAGCAAGCGCAGAGTGAGCCTCGCACCGGTCGGACTCGTGGTCCGGTGCCATGGACCGGTGCTACACACCAAAAAATCACTTATGGACTATGGCACCGGACACGTGATTATGTCCGGGGACTTGGACCAGTGCCTGGAGCAGTACGACCAAAAAGACGTTTTTGCCCAAAAACTAAACCCTAGAAGACCCTAGACCTATATATACTTGTTTTTAGCCTCTTGTTTTAGGGTGTGCTGAAATTATAAACACTTTTAGCAGAGAGAAACAGCCACCACGTCCCTTTGGGGAAATTTCCATAGATTAAAGTTTCAAGAGCTTCCGGTGGATGATCTCGCTTTGCATCTCGATATAGAGAAGAATCTTTCAACCTTTAATCTTTAATTCAAGTTTATTTATCATGTTTTCATCATATATTTGCTTGTTTTCGCGCACCATGCTTGAGTAATTCCCTTTGTTAGGTTATAGGAAAATCAAAGAGTTCATGGATTGTTAACTTTTGTCGATAAATTTAGGGATGCTATATTGTTCTTCATCTTTGCTTGAGCTTAATACTGTATGCTTTTCTGATCATCTAGCATCAGATCATGGGTTTAACATACTCTCCAAAAGCTTGTATGTTGCTTGAACTAGTATTTGATGAGTAATGCTTTATAACAATTCGAATCTTGTGCTTTCTGCGTGTTTTTACTTTGTAATAACCATCGAAAGTTGAGTCTATTAGGGTGTTAAAACATAGTAGTCGGAGCCACAAAAGTGGAATTATTATACCTTTGTGATTTGAGTTCTAGAACAATTTCCCTGAATTTCGATATATCGTTAATGATTTATGAATCTCTGCGATGAACCCATTTGCCTAACGTTTGTTTAATCTGATTTTTCATCCATTTAAATTGCTATTTTCGTGACCTCAAAACCCCCAAACCTTTACTTTGTTTTAGTTTGATTTGATTCTAATAAATTTGTAGTACAAAACTAGGACTTTGTGGATTCGATCCCATCTATACTATTGTGATTGCCGTGCACTTGTAGTTGTTTATTTGGGTAAAACTAACACCCCATCACAACACTCCTGCTACATTCTAGCGCTACATGATGTCTATCTTCACGGATATGATAGAGGATTACATGGAGGTATTCATGGATGATTTTTTAGTATATGGATCATCTTTCAAGGACTACTTGAACAATCTGGAGGTACTAGCTAGATGCGAGGAGAAGCACTTGGTTTTGAACTGGGAGAAGAGTCACTTTATGGTGAAAGATGGAATAGTACTTGGATATAGAGTTTCAGAAGCTGGGATTGAGGTGGATCATGGAAAGATCGAGGTCATGACAAGTCTTCAACCGCTAATTGATGCGAAGTTTGTGAGGAATTTTCTTGGACACGCTGGTTTCTACAGAAGATTCATCTAAGATTTTAGAAAGATTGCGAGACCGCTAACCGCTTTGCTCTGCAAGGATGTCAAGTTTGAGTTTTCTACAGAATGTATAACGGCTTTTGAGAAAATTAAGAAGGCTCTAGTAAGTGCTCCCATTGTGCATGTGTGATGCTAGTGACTTTGCAGTCAGAGCTGTGTTAGGACAGAAGATGAACAAGAAACTTCATGATATCTACTACGCAAGTCGAACACTCGATGAGGCACAGAAGAATTATGCGACTACTGAGAAGGAGTTGTTAGCTGTGGTGTTTGCTTTTGAGAATTTTTTTTTTTTACGTGATTGGTTCTAAGGTGATTGTGCATACGGATCATTCAGCGCTCAAGTATTTGATGCAGAAGAAAAATGCGAAGCCAAGGTTGCTAAGATGGATTTTGCTGCTTCAAGAGTTCGATATTGGGATAAAAGACAAGAAGGGAGTTGAGAATGACATAGCTGACCATCTCTCTAGGATCAGAATCAAAGATGAAGTCCCCATTGATGATTTCTTGCTCGAAGAACGCCTAAATTTCGTCGAAAGTGGTTCGCAGGACTCAATGTCGATAGACACTAAGACACAGTATCGATCGACACCCGCTTTTCACAATTGTCCCGATTTTACGAACAACAAGGTGTCGATCGACACCATTACCAGTGTCGCTCGACACCAGGTGCTGAACTTGGTTAATCTTCCAAAAATCATCACCGAGGCTTTCCATGAACTTGTCTGTGCTGTCACAATAACTAATCGACCATGGTATGCTGATATCGCCAATTACTTAGCTGCAGAGGATATGCCTACCGATCCTAAAGGATATGAGAAGAAGAGGTTTGATGCCTCCAGATTAGGGAAATGCAAAGAGTTTTAAATTTATAAACCATAATCTGCAAGTGCACAGTTAACAATTGTAGTACTTAGGGTCGATCCACATGAGACTATGTTGTTACGTTATAACTCTATATGATGCAAAATAAGCTAAGAGAAAATATATTTGGGTTTTAGGGTTTATGATGAAATAAAGCAAACCAATAAAATAAAGGGATAGATAAAATAACTTTATATCAAACATACAACTACTCTACATGTTATGAAACTTGGAGCAACTAGAGAAGTTGATAAAACAGTATATTCGTGCTAAGTAAGGGATCATCATAGGTTGATCTCGAAGCACAAAGCTTGAGAAGAACACCATTGCCTTCATCGCTCTTTTACAAATGATAAATATGAAGATCTAAAGAGAATAACGAAATTACATGTTTATTATTGATTTGTGGTGCCTAGGGCTGCTCTCCTTCTCTCAAGAGGCTAAAAGAAATTATATATAGTTATAGGAATAGGTCTTGGGTCGGTGGAACTCCTAGGGTTTCGTCTTGGGCAAAAACATATTTTTGTCGATAAGTGCGCAGAAGTGGCCACGACACCGATCGGTCACACCGGTCACGTGGATTGGTCCGGGGTCTGGCTCAAAACATGATCCTTGTGCGTGGCTTCACGTAAATGAGCCGTCCCATGGGTTGGTTCGGTTCTTAGGCCCATCTTGGACTTGATTCTTCTTCTAGGCAGAATGACATATCTTCACTAAACCTTGAATAACTTCCACACTAAAACTCCATTTGATATTATTCCAGACTCGCTGGAAAGCTGACTCAAAGTTCTATCTCCACATGAAGTTTCATCTCCGTCCAATTTGATTTGGTCCTCCGTCCGAGGTGATCCTTTGGAGATATACTTTCTGTCCAACTTGGGAAATTGTGAAATCTTCAACGTGGGTGAGTTAGATAGAATCCTTTGAACTTGGTAAATTGTTGTAGGATGAAGAATACTCATTTTGCTCCTTTTTACGCCCTTTTGATGATTTGACCTATATGACTCTTCAAAACCATATATACTAGAAATTACCCCTTTTGATAGAAAACCTTATTAAATAGAATATAAAATAGATAAAAACGGATAGTAAAAGTGGTACAATACCGGGTATATCAACTCCCCCAGACTTACCCTTTGCTTGTCCTCAAGCAAACAAAACGTTAATCAGGAAAGAAGATTTGAAAACACGGGAACTCACATATTCTTTGATCTTGTTTCTTTCTCTAAACCTGTAATCCACATAAAGACAAAGTGAGTTCATGGACGCTTTTCATCGTCTCCCATCGTGAATTCGAAAGTATGTCCTAAACTGCTGTCCCTGCAAAATCTCAACTTCAAGTCAATTGATTCTTTTACCCTCTTAGATTCTCAAAGATCTCCGATCAAGGATATTTACATGGAATCCGGCTAGGTGTTTAGGAAAGGCTAATTTAGTGGTTAGGTTAAAAGTGTTTAGGGTTACCAAAAACTCAAGGTGCGAGACATTATGCAAAATCGCAAGAGAGAATGGATCTATTGAAGTCCACAATTTCCCAACCACTTTGTTGTTCGCCTTTCTCCCCCAAAATTAGACTTTTCTCTGGGAATCACTTGTAAAACTCTTGAACTCATCTCTGATTTGTACCGTTGCATTCCTTGGGTATTCTTTGGCCCTTGACTCTTTGAAAACCATTTTACTTTCCTATAAGATTTTTTTTTTTTTAGGGGAAAAATGGTCCATAAAGATATGAGTCATGTAAGACACGAAATTGTTACCATGATTAAGCATCCAAGGATTGGCCAAGCTTTTTTAATTTTCTGAAATTTTGTTGTTGTACTCCTTCCTTCTATGTTGATCGTCGCATCTTCAAGTGATTGGAAAATTGCGTCGATCCTACTCTCTCCAATGTTTTTACACATATCTGCATAAGGGACATAGCAAAAGAAGTGCATGAGGTCAGAAAGAAAGGTTTAAGGGCTTAGGTAAGGGTACCAACTAAAATTGAGCTGACCATCCATAACAACATAGAGGGGTAAAAAGAGGATAAGATGTCATGAATGTGATTTGTTCCTTGGTCTAATATCCTTAACAAGAGATAGTCAAGAATCGTGTTAGTAAACCAAATTGAGAATCGAAATCATATCAATCAAAATAGTGCAAGTAGCAATCTCCTTGGACTCCATTCGGTCACTAAGTGTCTAAATCAATTGTCCGGAACAAACCCTGCAATAATGGTCACTTGGTTCTGAAATTAAAACGTTGTTGATCAAAGAAAGGTGTCATCATTCCCAACTGATTTAGACTCAATAAAACGGTTTTTGAAAACGATTTTGAAAACTTTTTGAAAACGATTTTGAAAACGGTTTTTGAAAACATAAATATCCAAACAAGGAAATTGCTAAAAATGACCTAAAACTTCATTTGAAATGCAAAAATATCCCCTTCAACTCATGTTTGTGAAAAGTAACCTAAAAGGGCTAGTGAAATTACAAATACAACCTCAATGAACAAACAAACAAATGGAATGCATAATGACATTTTTAGCCTTTTGACGTCTACACCGGAAGTCTACACAGTAGACATCAAATGACGTCCACTTTCAAACTGAAAAAGAAGTCTACATCGTAATTAGATCTCATATTTAAATTTATAAATTGGAAAAAAATATTTTTGTAAAAATTTCTTGATCATAATTAAACTATAACAAATTGTGAAGTGTGAAAAATAAATCTTCACAAAATTGATTCAAATTACAACAAAAAGACAAATAGCATGAATGAGGGAGTTAAATATGGTCTACACAGTAGACATCAAATGACGTCTACTTTAAGACTGGAAAAGAAGTCTACATCGTAATTAAATCTTATATTTAAATTTATAAATTGAAAAAAAATATTTTTGTAAAACTTTCTTGATCATAATTAAACTATAACAAATTGTGAAGTATGAAAAATAAATTTTCACAAAATTGATTCAAATTACAACAAAAAACAAATAGCATTGAAAATGAATGAATGAGTGAGTTATATATGTAGACTTCATATGAATTCTAATTAAATATATAGACTTCATATGGAGTCTACATAAACCTGAAATTTTAACCTAACCGGATAATTTAACCCTCTATATATATCATGTTAACTGGAAACCAACCCTAATTTTGTTAAAAATAACTGCAACCACACTCTCTCTCTCCAACGACGGTCTTTTGTTCCTTCCGCGTCGAAGTCGTCGTTAACCATCGCCGCCTCTCCTTTACCGAGTTTCTGTAGTTGTAAGTGACATAACTCTTCTTCATTCATTCTTTCTCATAAACTCTTCGTGTTGATATGATTTACTTGTCGTTTATGCAGATCTGGGATACCACCGCCACTCCTTTACCGAGTTTCTCTAGTTGTAAGTGACGTAACTCCTCCTCATCTTTTATCCCTTATCTCATATTATTCTTTGTCATAAACGATTCCTCTTCATTTGGTTTTATTGTAGTATATGCAGATCTGGGCACCGTCTTTCTCATATTTGTTTTGTTCCAACTAGTAAGGTTTCAGATCTGACTTTCATTTTTATCATTTTTACTTTGTTTCTTGTGGTATGTGCAGATCTGGGGCACCATCGTCTCTCCTTTAAGTCAGATTTTGTAGTTGTAAGTGACGTAACTCCTCTTCATCTTTTATCCCTTGTCTCTTATCCTTCTTTGGTATAAAATATTCCTCTTCATTTGATTTTTTTTGTGGTATATGCAGAGCATATATATTTTGTCACAACTGGTACGGTTTTAGATCTGAGTTTATTTTTTATCCTATTTATTTCTTGTTTAAAATCTGTTTATTTCATTTTGTTTCAGATCGCAGGTGCATTCATTGTTGCAAATCTGCTTCACACTTCCGTCGTTAACAAATTTATTCAGATCTGACTGGCAATTTTATCGTTTTTATCTTTAAATTTGTTTTAAATATGTCCATTTACATCTATTTCAGATCTGGCCCATTTACTTGTTGATTTATTTTTTTCGGATCTTCATTGTTGCAGATCTGAGTCACACTTCTTTTCGTCACAAATAAGATTTGTGTGTTTTGTTTTGTTATTGTTGATAGTGTGATGCTGAAATCGTAAAAACAGACTACAATATTAATGTATTTGTCTACGTAAGAAGTCTGCAACGTAGACTTCACTTGCAGACTTCACTAGACGGCTAGTATTTATTGTGTGTTTTTCATTATATGGTACGTAGTTCTTAATGTATTACGTAATCAGGTATGGGGCAATATAGCTATAAACAACCATCTAGTAGTTCTGCAAGGAGTGTGAGTTCAACTGCTCGTCGTAGCGCAACACGAATATCTGGATTTCCCAAGCTGTGTAAGTGTGGTTTGGTGGCAGTTCTTAAAACCTCCACCTCAATAAATAATTCGGGTCGGAGATTCTATGGATGTGAAAACCATGCTGTACGGTTTGTCTTATTGTCGTTTAAATTCATATTATCTTGTGTTGGATTATGTCCATATATTGAAGTGGTGGGATAAGGCTGTTATGGAAGAATTCGAAGAGATGAGGCTGGTGGTGGATGAGCAGGCATCTTTAATTTGTCATTTAACATTTAATCAACGGCATGCCATAACAGATTGTGGTTGTGGTGCTAGGTCAGATTTGGAGACGATTCGAAGTAGCCTTCAGAAAACAGAGATAGAGTTAACTCGACTAAAGCTTCTTGTGAAGAAGCGTTGCAGAGGCGTCGACGTTAAGGACCTTGTGATGGTGTGTTTAATTATTGTATGTGTGATGAGTTTCTTATATGTTTGGTGGACAAGTTCTTAGTTTCTCTTATCCATTAATGTTGTATAATATTGAAATTAGGATTGTAATATATATGGAACAAAGCCTCTGATCTTTTGCCTCTTTATGGGTTGTCATACGTGTTCCTATTATAATTTTGGTCTCTGTTTTTGGTGGATCCGACGTTGGTTTAAGAGATGCATTTTGCGGATTTTAGTAGAACTATGATATATTTTGGTTTTTATGTATTTTGGAATCAAGAATTATGATTTTTGGATTTATGTATTTTGGATTCCAAGGGTTTTTATGTATCTCCGATTCAAAGAACATCTACAATTACATAAAAAAGAACAAAACACTAATCCCTTACAAACTACGAAGCAACATACTAGATAGCAAACTTGTACAAAACGACAATTGCCACAACAAACAGAACCATGTTCTTTAAACTCTGAAGTTGCATCTTGCAATCTTTAATTTCTTTTTCAATACCATCTAGCTCCTTCTTAAAATTCCTTATCACAACTTCACAAGTCTTTGTCTCCATAGTCAGATTTTCCATTGTTGATTCTGAAACTGCTAAATCCTTCTCTAAAGTCAATGAAGTTCTTTCAAGATCACCAAACTTTGGTTTCATTTCTTCAAGCATAGATTCATCCGTCCATTTGAACAAGTGAAACAGATTTTTCTACAACATACAATAACATTTTCAATGGAATATGAAAATGTACTAAAACAAATTCTGAAACCAAAATTTTGTACCTCATCTCCATTTGGACAAGCATGAAATGGCCTCCCTGGGTTCGTCGATGTCCTTGAAGTCAACAGTCTTACACGTTCACCACATCTACAGTGACTCGGAATCCCTTATCCTCGGTCACTCATTGTTGTGTCGCCGATTTTCCCCAAATTCTTCTCTCTTTGAAATTGGCAAAGAAGGAACAAATAAGAACCCTAATTTCGAGACTCAATTTTATCCCCAAATCGCAAAACTATGTCGTTTTAGACTAACAGATCCAACCCAATTTGCCACGTATTGTTCGCGTTAACATGGTATTTTGGCAAACATTTGTAGACTTCATATGAAGTCTACAATGGCGTAAAAGAACAAAATTAAATGACAAAATAACTCCGAATTTATGTTCACACTTCATCGGGGAAAAATATTTGGCACGTGTAAAGACTACAATTTACAAAGTGACAGTCCTGAGTTAGAACTTGTACACCTATGATTTAAACTGAGAACATTTAATGCCTGCTTTAGACAGAACTTTTACATTTGTAAACTTTTTCTCCTTTTAAACTCGGAACATTTATTAGCTTTGACTTCCTAAACATTATGTAGACTGCAACTGAAGTCTGCAACGTAAGTAAAGCGTTTATTTAAATTTATAAATTGAAAAAAAAAATACTTTTGTAAAACTTTCTTATTCATAATTAAACTATAATCATTTGTGAAGTATGAAAAATAAAATTCCACAAAATCGAATGAAATTATAGGAAAAGACAAATTGTATTGGAAATGAAATGAATGAATAACATGTTGTATACTAAAGTATACATGAATACAAATGTTTCTACTCCATCACAATTTAGTTAGCTATTGAAACGATTTATTTTTGTAATTTAGTGCATATAAGTTGTATGATTTTATGCTTGTAGTGGGTTTATGTTTTGGTATTCATATTTATAGTTTAAGGTTTAGAGTAATTGTAGTTGTAATGTAGGGTGTGATTTAAGGTCCATAATTCCTATATTAAAACGTTTAAAAACATAAACCTTGCACAAAATTGATAAATTGTGAATATATTACATGTTTGAATATTTGATACAAGATTTTATTGAAGGATTTTAATAATCTATTAAAAATAATCAATTTAGGGTTTCGGATTGTAGACTTCAATCGAAGCTACTTCATAGTTGTAGACTTCATTTTCAGTCAACACAGATTTAAGGTTTCGATTTAGAGTATAGGGTTTCGGGTTGTAGACTTTATTTGCAGTCTACATTAACCAAAATTTTAACCTAACCGGATAATTTAACCCGCTATATAACATGTTTACTGGACTTCCAACCCTTATCTCATCATAAAATATTACTCTTCATTTGATTTTCTTGTGGTATATGTAGATCTGGGACACCGTCGTTCTTATATTTATTTTGTCAAGATTGAAGTTACAAATATCTTTATCATGTAAGTATGTGTTAGTATTTAACCATTACGCTATTGCAATTTTTTCGTTCCAGTGATGTCTATTTCATATTTAATGGCTATTGTTTAAGAGACGAAGAGAAGTGACCCTTTAACTAAAAAAACAAAGAAGAGACGTGACTTCTTAGTGAAACAACTACTACTTTATTTACTGTCACTGTCACTGTCATAACTTTTGAAACGTTTGAGAAAAAGTGGTCAGGTAACACTGACACATCAACTCGGATAGTAGACTTATATTATATAGTAGACCTGTAATGACATTAAATCGAATTATAGAACACTATTACAATGTAGCCTGTTTTAGTCTAAACCGGAAGTCTACACAGTAGACATCATAACGAGGTCTACTTTAAGACTAGAACAAAAGTCTACATCGTATTTAAACCTGATAAGTAAATTTTTAAATTCGAAAAAATGATTTTTGTAAAATTTTATTGTTCGTAATTAAACTATAATAAATTGTGAAGTATGAAATTATAAATCTCCTTCTGACCAAAATTTAAACTGAGAACATTTATTAGCTTTGACTAAAACCATAAGTCACGTCTCTTCGTCTCTATAAGTCACGTCTCTTAGTCTCTACATCTATATAAGAGCATTCTACATCTTCTCACAATCTATCTACATCTATACCAGATCATTCGCAAGAATATTGGGGAGATGGCTTTTAGACTCAGACAAATTCGTAAGAATATTAAGGAGATGAAGACAGAATTCCCTGCTATGAAGATCATCGACGAAGGTAATTATTTAGGATCTCTTATTTACAAACTCTTATTGTATTGCATTCACGATCTCTCATTGAGCAGATCATTTAATTTTTTTTTTATTTGTTTAACATCACTGTGTCATGATGAAGATTACCATTACAATGTACCTATAGATGGACCCATGGATACTCCCTACGCTGGGGTTTTTTTTTGGCTTAGCATCTTGTTTCCAGTGGAATATCCGTTAAAGCCGCCAAAGGTTGGTTGAGTAATCTTTTTGATGTTATGAATCGATGCAAAATTAAACTTCACGTGTGTTATCATGTGTTATTTACCGAGGAGTGATTTGAATTTGCACAGGTGTGTTTCAAAACAAAAATTTATCATCCAAACATCAATGCAAATGGAGCCGTATACCATGACGTCTTGAGAGAAAGAAAGTGGTGTCCATTCTATAAGGTATCCTACGTTGTGATGATCATTCGCGACCTCTTGGAGTCCCCAAATTTGGAAGATCCTTTATTGCCTCACATCGCGCATATTTACAAGACCCATAGGTCCATGTTCGATGCAACTGCACGAAGTTGGACGGCTCAGCATGCAAAGCCTATGGAGTGAGGCTTTCCAAATAATGTGATATGACGTGAAGAATTTCTTTTTTATCTTTCTTTAATGTTTATTTTTCTTTTACATTTATTTTCATTTGATGTAGACTTTTTATCCTTCTTTTATGTTTATTTTTCTTGCTACTTTTCTAATTATAATATTTTTCTTATATAACTATGCTACTTTCCCTTACATATATAATCGAAGGAAAAAACCCAAATTCATTTTAAAGTGGTTAAAAAATACAAATTCTAAGTCAAACTGAAGTTCAAAATCAATAAGGGTTTCGTATTTTAGACTTAAAATGAATTCTAAAATTAGGTATACAATTAACCTAATATTCAGAAGTCTACAATTAGGGTTTCAGAAGTCTACAATTAGGGTTCTCCTCCATCACAATTTAGTTAGCTATTGAAGCGAGTAGTATTTGTAATTGGGTGCATATAAGTTGTATGAGTTTATGGTTGTAGTTGGTTTATGTTTTGGTATTCATATATTGTATATAGTTTAAGGTTTAGAGTAATTGAAGTTGTAATGTAGGGTTTTATTTAAGGTTCACAATTCCTACAATAAAACGTTTAAAAACAAAAACTTCGCATAAAATTGATAAGTTGTGAATATATTACATGTTTGAATGTTTGATACAAGATTTATTGAAGGATTTGAATAATTCATTGAAAATAATCAATTTAGAGTTTCGGATTGTAGACTTCAAACGAAGTCTACTTCATAGTTGTAGACTTCATTTGCAGTCTACACAGAGTTAGGGTTTTGACTTAGTTTATGCAATGCCAATGGAGTGAGGCTGTTAAAGACTTCCAAATAATGTCATTTCCTAATGTTACGACTTTCTGATTATCTTTTATGTTAAATTTTCTTTACTGTAGACTTGTTTTTTTTCCTTCTCGAATTGTATCACTCTGCTTGTCGAACCGTTCAATTTGTTCTTAGATAACTAAGCTAATTTCCCTTACATATAAAACCCAAGGAAAAAACCCTAATTTAGTTAAAAGTGGTTAAGAAATACAAATTCTAACTCAAACTCAAGTTCAAATTTAATTAGGGTTTTGTATTTTAGACTTAAAATGAAGTCTAGAATTAGGTATAATACAATTAACCTAATTTCAGAAGTCTTTAATTAGTGTTCGGGAATGGAGACTTCATTTTCAATTTAGGGTTTCGGATTGTAGACTTCAATCGAAGTCTACTTTATATTTGTAAACTTCATTTGCAGTCTACATCGAGTTTAGGGTTTCGATTTAGATTTTAGGGTTTCAGAATGTAGACTTCAAATTTTAAGCAATTGAGAAAAGAAAAAGGAAGTTTTCATTAGGTTAAGCAATTGACAAAAGAAAACAAAGTAAAAGGTCCAGGGAAAAAATAGAAAACATAAATGAAAACATGGACAAAGACATAGTTTTAAATGCAAGAATAACACATTGGATCTTTTTATCTTCTCTTCTAAATCACCGGCTCACTCCATTGCATACTCCTCCGTCCAAATTCGTGCAGTTTCCTCGAACTTGGCCTTGTGATTTTCGTAAATATCGGCTACGCGTGCCGATAGAGGATCATCCCAAGTTTGGTGAAACCATGAGGTCGAGAATTTCCTCCAAAACCATGGACGGGCGGAGCGCAGAAGACCATCGCGCGGCTCGTAAGATATCAAGGTCAATGCCTCCTGACGCACTAACATTGGGGTGGTAGATTTTTGTTTTGAAATTAACCCGTGGCGGCGAATATGGATAATCCATTGGCCATCTGTAGGAAATCCAAAAAACCCCTCCATCATATGGAGTCTCCGATGGTCCATCGATAGGAGCCTCCACATGGTAATCTGTATCACCGAAGAACATATAAGTGTTTAGGGTTAAGTAAAATCCTAAAAGGTTCATGAATACTTACTTTCGTCGATGATCCTCATCAAAGGGTATTCTTTCTTCAACTCCTTCATATAACAGCGAAGTCGAATGTTCCTATGCTTACTCCGATCCATTGTTAGGGGCAGTTTGGATGAAGTATACGATTAGGTCCCTATACAATTATAGAGATGTAGAGCCGAAGAGACGAGGATGAAGGAAGATTTAGAGATGGAGAGAAGGAAGTTCGTCGACGTCACCCCTATTAAAAAAAAAACTAACAGACGTGACTACAAATTAATAACTTTTGAAACGTTTAAGAAAAAGCTGTCATCAGGCCACAGTGACACACCATCTCGGATAGTAGACTTCTATAGTAGATCTTTAGAGTAGACTACTAATTACTAACTTTGTCAATTCTTTAAGACAAAAAGCTAATATGAAAGGAATGGAATGATAATTTTTAAACGAGTAATTTTAATCAAAAGTTTAATATATTAACGAAAAGTTGAATAAATCAATCAAAAGTTGAAGAAATTAATAATATGGTTATGGTTGTAGACTTCATTTGCAGATATCAATTGAAGTCTACATTAGCCTTGTAGACTTCAATTGCGTATAGTGGGTTTATGATTTGGTATTCATATATATATATAGTTTTACTGGAAATAGCTGCTCCAACCACACTCTCTATTTCTCGAACATTACCAAACAAGTCTTTATTTACTTAAGCAATTGATGAACAAGAAAATAGAAATAAAAACAGAAAAATAAGGAAATAAACAAGAAAAACACAGATCTAGGGAGACTAAAAGTCTCCATTTATTGACGACAACAATTGAGAGAAAACATAAGGAAATACTCCTCGAATCTGCAGATCCTTCTCTAGAACTTTAGCGAATTCCCTATGGAGCTTAACTCTTATACGATGAGTTGTTCTCGAGTGAGCTAATAGAGGGTGCAAGTAAAACCATCTGATACCACCTGGTTTGCCGTGACAAGCTGGGCAGTGCCACTGCCTTCCTGGTTTATTTATTTTCTCAATGGATAACCCATCCAAGCTCTCAAAAAACCATCTCAACCGTCTATTATTCTTCCTTGTCCCATGACTTTTTTGCCTCACATCTGAGTCATAACTATCACTTGAAACATCTTCGTCAGAATCATCGAAACCATCATCTTCCTCAAAAACTTTGTCCATATCATCCTTCTTGTTGTTTTTGGAAACAACCATCCATCCGCCATCATTTTGTGAAAGTGCCCTAGAACTCATTATGAACTATGCTGCAAGAGAAACAACATTCAATATCTTCAAAGGAACTTAAAAAAATTTGTAATCAACAGCAACTACCACTCGTACCACAGAGTATTAACTTAAATGAAAGCAAATAAAAAGTCAATTGAGACCTAAATAGACTTATTAATCAAGAAGAAATACATAAGCTTTTTCCAATACCTTAGCTGTTATCGCTCTAGTGGAAATGAAGGAGAAAAATCTCTATGAAAGGGAAGAATTGTTGATATGAAAAGAAGACGAAGATTCTATTTTTATACTAGTGTATATGTTAATTAATTTAATTAGTAATTTCCTTGGAAAACAAAGATGACCGAATTTAAGTTTTTCTTTGTGTTTAGAAGATTGATTTTCTATACTATATTTAATGTTTTTTCTGTTCCCCATAAAATAAAAGTACAAGTTTTGGGAAAATAAACAAACAGTGAATGAGTATTTATTTGGCCAAAAAGATACTTTATGTGCATGGGATATAAAGTACACAAACAAGCAGACTATTCTCCATCTTACTGTATCATTTTATTTGTTTCAGAAAAATCTTTTAAAATAAATTTTGATACAAGTAGAAGACGTTGCATGCATGGATAAGGTGAAGCAAGAAGAAGAAGTTGAATGCTCATTTGCTTACTCCGATCCATTGTTGGGGCAGTTTAGATGAAGTATACGAGTATAGAGATGTAGAGCCGAAGAGACGAGGACGAAGGAAGATGTAGAGATGGAGGGACGAAAATACGTATATGTAAATGTACATACAGAGAGACGTGTTGTAGATACTGAAGAGACGTCACCCGAATTAAAAAAAATAAAAAATAAAAGATGTGACTACAAATTAATAACTTTTGAAACGTTTAAGAAAAAGCTGTCAGGTCACAGTGACACATCATCTCGAACAGTAGACTTCTATAGTAGACTTGTACAGTAAACTACTAATTAATAACTTTTGAAACGTTTAACAAAAAGATAAATGGACCGTGGTATTACAAATTTTAAGATAAAAGTATTAAAGTACAAGAAACGAGTACACTTTTAATCAAATGTTTAAGAAATTAATCAAAAGTTGAACAAATTAAGAAATTATGGTTATGGTTGTAGACTTCATTTGCAGTCTACTTTAGTATGTAGACTTTATTTGCAGTCTACATAGAGTTGATGGTAAGTGAAGTCTACAAATGAAGTGTATTCGAAGTTACATTAACCGTTTAATGTTTACTATTGTCGAACCGGCTCTTGTAAACTGATTTACGCCGGTTTACCCGCACAAATAACCGCTTAACTGTTCATTTTAAGCTAATCGTCTACTTAACCGCTTAATTTAACCTACATATAAAAACTCAAGGGTGAAAAATCTCGTTTAGTTTGGTAAGAAGTTCTGATAACCCTACCATCTCTGTCGACGATTCAAACGAACGCCGCCGAAGTAAACTTCCAGAGTAGACTTCCACCGCCATTCCACAGTTTCCGAATCGAAGGTAATTAATTCTCTTTATCTCCGAAATATCGTCGATTCGAGCTCGGGTCTCACTGTATTCGGAGTTGTTCTAAATGCTACCGCAATCTCTTCCTCTGAGAAATAATGTCTTCCCTCTTATGTTGTTTGGATTCGAGATCTGCTCTCGGTTGGGCCAAAATGATTTTAAATCTCGGTTTTCCTTGCGTTTATACGTTTTTCAGATCTTGTCGTTTCATTTGTTTTACACATCTTGTCGTTTAAATCATTATTCAGATCTATTCAAAATCACTATGTGTGACACAATTATACCTTTAAATCTAGGTCTTTTTGTTACATTTTTTATTATAATTTTTCCATGCCTAATTCACCCTAATTTGATAAATATTCTATTTGATGATTCGATTCCTGAACTATTTGACTTAATTAGCCAAATATAGGTTAGACTTGTTTTAAATGTAGACATCTTTTGCAGGCTACTTGTTCAAACTTGTAATTTACTTTACTGCTAGAGTAATTGTTGATATTTGATCTGCAGAGAGGTCAGCATGGGTACACAAGAATTCCCACCACGTTTTTATACCAGGAGTCTTGAGCCCGAACCGGATAAGAGCATTAGCTACTATAGCGGTTATACGAAAGTCATGAATGCTATTACGGCTCCTGGCGTTTTTTGTCCTGAGGAATTGGAGGATATCAGAAACTCGTCATTGGAATTGTTCCTGAAGTTACATGAAATGCAGTTTGGTTGGACATCTAGGCTGGTCCATCATATACTAACTTTACAGCTTAAATGCGAGAAGGAACATGAGATATGGAGTCTCATTGGTGTTAACCCGATAAGGTTCTCTCTCCATGAGTTTGAATATATCACATGTTTGAATTGTGATTATGTTAAAGATCTTGGGCAACCTGATGTGGCGATTACGGACGACATGGACGCTTTCTGGAACCTCCTTGGACTGAGTGTTGATCAGGCTCCTTCTCTTGATGATTTAGTTGTTGTTCTTAATGTTTGTGGCAACTGGCCTCGAGTGGACCGTATGAGGCTGGGTTATCTTGCCATCTATGCTGCCTATGTTGAAGGCAAAAGAGGTTCAACAAAAATATCCCTTCAGATTGCTAGGCTTGTTATGAATGAAGATGCTTTTCTAAGTTATCCTCATGGAAGACTAGCTTTCAAGAATCTCATGGAGGGTGTTAAGAAGGCAGAGCTGTCTAAGAAGTCATACTATAATGAAGGGTTTATTCAAGTTCTCCAATTATGGGTGTACTATGCTTTGCCTGATTTTGCAGCTGAGTTTGGTCAGCCGATACACGATCCTCTGAACCCAAAGCCAATTATGCTGATGTACAAAGGATCTACCACATCTCGCAAGAATTACAAATGGAATATGGTGAAGCATGTATCATCATGATTCTCACCTTGTTAATTATCATATGTTTATCTGTCTACTTAACTGCTTGAACTAACCATGTTTGTTATGTAGACCAATGTCGTACATTTCGTAAGAAAGGATATGAGTGAAATGTACCCAAGGTGGGACGATGACATTGATGATCCACTGATCGACAATGTTTTCCAAGCTTTGTACGAGGACAACTGGAAGTGGCAGCCACGTCATTGGTCTCTGTCGGGTGGTCTGGTATCCCCCATGAAAGTTGAGTCAGGTAATGTAGACTTCATATACAATACTCATTGTAGACTTCAATTACAGTCTGCAATGTAGACTTCATTTCCAGAATACATTCAAATTATTCACTTGCATTTGATGTCTTAAGCAGGTCCTGTTAAGTCTGAGGCTGTCAGTATAAAATCAGAACGTCAGCCTATCAAATCTGGAGGTCCAAGCCAAAAGAGAAAGCTTGAGGATGCAAGGGATGATGTACAAGACCCAATATCACTAGTGCAGACATTACAAGGTCTTATTGATGCATCCTACACCAAGTTGACCAACAAGATGGACGCTGGTTTCAATTGGTGGGAGGACAAGTTCGCCCAGATGTCTGAGTGGGTCTCTGCTCTTGAGAGGTCCAATAGTGCTGATAAAAAGAGAAGGGAGGAGCAGGTGAGATCTAATGATGCCGATGCGGGAGGGGTACAAATTGATACGCCAATGCCAGAGGCAACTCCTCATCCGAATGCACAACAACCTCATGTTCCTGATGTTGGGGTTAGTAACAAATACTTGTCTCCCAAAATGGATAAGTCTCCCAAAAGAGATAAGTCTCCCAAAAGGGATAAAGATAAAGTACGCTTTAGCAAAAGGATAGCAGAGTTATCAGAGAAGCCTAAGTCTAAGTGATGTTGTTACTGGCATCTCTGAATTTTTTTTTTTTTTTTCATACTGTTTGATTGTTTGATTACTTTGTGTACTTTTTGGAAACTGTGATTTTAACTCAGTTTGTTGTTACATACATTACGGATTGGTTCACTGATATAATATATAACATAACACCTATTTAATTCTACTTGCAACTTGTAATTACTCTCAATTTTTAACTTTTTCCCTCCATTACTTGCAGAGTAAGTTTCAGAAGAACCAAGACATAGACATGGAGGAAAATCAAGGTGAGAATGGTCTCAAAAGTGAGAGTGTCAATGGAGCTGAGGCTAGTGTTCAGGTTGTTGAAAAGCCAAAAGAGGACCTGTTGGAGAAACAGAAAAATAGACAAATTGAAAGGAATGATGCGGCTATGGTTATGGCAAGGGATAAGGTCAAAACGAAGAGGAATCTTGTTGTCTCACAGAGAACGCCATACAAAGGAGATAAAACAGCACAGAACATCATTCCAAATCAAGGTCCAGGCATCATTCCAAGAGGCAAAGGATATGATCCTTTTGCTCATGTTGATCAGAAAAAGGTGCAGACGTTAGAGGATTTGTTGGCAGATGAACCATATGTATGTTTTCTCTCTCTCTAATATGACTTCCATTATTCACAACTTGAAATTTCACTTCTGATTGTGTTATATATAGGCAAGGAGATGAGCTGGTGCATAACACCCGTGCCAATTGGTTCCATATCTTGAGAACACCAACTGAATGGCTCAAGGACTCTGTAAGTACCTCCAAAATCTGCAAGCCTGTACTTGTAGACATCAGGTGTAGACTTAATTTTTTACATTTGTTGTTTTTTTTCTTGTTTCAGCATATGGCGGCGGCAATAAACCTGCTTAGGCTACGTTTCCACAACCATCCAGAGTCGTTTAGGAGCGACAAAATCTGTTTTATTGATAAAGACTTACCCATGTTGTGGACAAGTAAATACACAGATTTTAAATCCTTCCCGCCAAGTGTCGATGGGGTTGGTAAGTTGTTACCTCCTGGAGTCGCGAATTACTACACAGGTGAACAACCATCATATTGTAGGTCATACAAGATATGGGGGTACCAAGTGGATGACGTTTACATGCCAATGAACATCAATCAGAATCATTGGATTGCTCTGTGCATTTCAATTCCAAAGCATAAGATTGTTGTGTGGGATAGTTATGAGAGTATTACCCCTGTCAAACAAATGAAAGAGTTCGTGGAGCCAATAGCCGTAATGGTGCCTAACCGTATTCGGGAGACTTGTCTTGCGGAGGAAAGGCACTTGTGGGATCGTAAACCTTTTACGATCGAGCGTCAGAAAGTGCAACAACAACATGACGGTTGAAGTTGTGGAGTGTTTTTTGTTTGAAATTCATTGAATGTCATGCTCTGGGTCTTCCATTTTGCGTGATGAAAGACTTTGATATCAAGGCAGCTAGGGAAAAGTTTGCGGCCGAGATATACGACGAGACAAGGCAAGATGGAACAGAAAATCGAAATTGGGCTCACTTGGACATCTACGAGCCGAGATAGTACGTCGGTTAAGTAATCCATATCTTCCTTATCCCGTTAAAAACTATTAAAGATTCTTGCATATTTTTTGTACATGTAAGACAAAGTCATATCCTTAGCTTCTCGGGATAAGATAATACTTTTGTAAAGATAGGTTATTAACTGCTGATTTAATTTTTGTAGACTTCTATTGTAGACTGCTATGGTAGATTTCTCTTGTAGACTTCTACTTCAGAATGTTTCGCTTTTTGATAATGACAATGATCATCTCTTACCTTGTACTAAAATATGTTTTTATCCAAAATAAACACACAAGATTACTAGATTTGGCCCTGCTTCGAATTTAAGCAAAAACAACTAACAATTTTTTTGAACACAAATTTTGAACTACCTTATATCACCTAGGTTGAGCATAGATTCGTGCACAAGTTAGAATTTTTTTTTTTTTTTTTTAAACTTGGACACGCACACAGTTGAGCATGAACAAAGGTTTAGTTTAAAATTGTAATAACTTCAGCTTCAGCACAAGTAAAGATGGTAGTAACAAACACAGAAGTTTAATACAGAAGTCTACACCTAAAGTCTACTAGAGCCGAATTAATGATGTAAAACATAGTCTGGTTTGAAGTACACAATCGAACAACATGAAAAGTACCTTAACTTAGGCAATGCGGACGCGTATGACCCGTTTGATGGCAGTTTGAACACTTGTAGGGGTTGTGAAGCTTGCGCGGTTTTGTTCCTTTCCTCCTTGACAGTTCTAGGTAAGATTACCATCTAGACTTCTTCTTCCTACCTTTTTTTGGCTGAATCTTAGGAGGCAAACATAGTACCTCAGGAAACGGTAAAGCGTCGTTTTTGGGAAAAATGTTTTGGCAGTAAGCCGCATACAAATACTCCCTACCGTATGATGGATAAAGCGTCGTAGCCACATCTGCACCACTCATTATGGAAGCTGCAATAGCATGTGAGCAGGGTATCCTTAAGATTTGAAAAATACATCAAGAACATTTCTTGTGGAGCAAGTCAACAAGATAATTTTGTGTTCCTCCCTTCACAATGAACTGGTACTCGTCTATCCGTTCCACTATTATTGGACCCGCGTAATGGTCACGAATTGCCAACAAGTATTCAACTCCCCGACTAAACCGTGTTGTTAGCTTGGAAGCATCGTCTTGTCTTTTATAAAACCATCTTCCAAGCTTAATCCTGATAAAATCAAGAAGGTATGCTACGGGAAATCCTCGTGCTACCTTAAGCGCTGCATTGATCGATTCGGCGATATTGCTAGTCTTGATGTTGTACCTAAGTCCCTCACAGTGTACTCGTGACCAAAGTTTTGGATCCACGTAGCGCGTCCATGTATCAATCATAAGCTTCTTCCGTATATGCATACGCAGCAACACCTTTGACCAAGTACATTAAGTATTTTCCACCAAAAATTTGGGCAATGTTACACTGGAGATGGTAATAACATATGCCACGTGTTGCCCATGGGAAAACCTTAGCGCATGCATTGATAATAGACTGATGCCTATCCGATACTATGACCAACGGGTAGCCATCCGATATATATAAATGCAATTTCTTGAAAAACCATTCCCACGACTCATTATTCTCACTATCAACAACCCCAAAGGCCAAAGGAAATATTTGGAAATTGGCGTCTTGTGCAGCTGCGACTAACAAAGTCCCTTCGTATTTCCCGCTCAAATGTGTCCCATCAACAACAATTACTCGTCGGAGATACTTAAATCCGGCTATTGAAGCTCCGAATGCTATGAATAGATATTTAAATCTATTTGTAGCATCCATTTCAAGACCGGTCACTGTCCCCGGATTAGCTTTCGCGATGTGATGCAAGTATGATGGAAGAAGCAAATATCCATCTTCCGGTGACCTCCTGACTAATGTTTGTGCATATTTAAGAGCTCTATATGCGGTGGTATAATCTAAAGTCATCCCAAACATCGTTTTCATTGAATCCTTGATGTGGTCCGGGGTAATTTCGTTAATGATTCCAACTCGCTCTATAAACAGATAACCAATGTATTTTGGAGTGGTGTGTTTACGGTGAGCCACTCGATCTGCCATAGAACACGTATGGACGTTCACATACTTTGTCACCCAAAACCGGTTTGCTTCGTTCTTTACACTCGCTCTTACCTTCCACTCGCACCCTTTCACACGACACAATGCCACAAAAAGCATTGTCGTACACTTATACACCTTGAAAGTAAATCTTAGCATCAAAGCCGTCAATCGCAATTCCTTAAGTAGTTCATCCTTTATACTAAAACTCTGTTTCACAAATATGTTATCGGACCATGTCGAATTTGAAATACCTCTACCGCCCAAATTATTTGCATTCACACCAAAAGATGTATCTTCTTCATCCTTGTCTTTTACTTTTCCATACTCACTGTAGTCGTCGTCACTCTCGGGTTCATCTACTTCTTTAACACTATCCTGCCCACCAAATGCCTCGTCTTTAACATCATCTCCAACATCATTATCCTCGTCCTCATCCTCGGATTCTACCACATCTTCATCACTACCGTCATCCTCACAATCAGCATCATCCACCACGGGCCGACTCGACACACAAAGACGTAATACATTTGTTCTATTTAGCTCAATCAAACTTTGAACTTGTTTATCATTTTTAACGTGCATAGGAGGCGTATCTCGAGCCATCTGTTGCAACATTGATGGAGGAAGTGAATAAGTGAGCTCCATCAACTCTGATTTTCTATCAATGTCACAATCATCCTGTGCCATTTGAACACGTTCCTCATGTTTAAAACCATCGCTCAAAAAAAACATTCTCCCGCCTTTTCGATTGTCAACCTCAAAACGCCAAATACCATCTTCCATAATCCAACCTCCATAAACAACAGGTAACTGAACAATCATCTGTAAAATACAAACAAGGATATGACATTAGTACAAATCGGAAAAACAGACTTCAAATGCAGTCTACTCAATATGAGCTAACTAGTCACCAAATCAAGAAAATAAGTTTGCACTACAAATAATTGTCTTAAACATTAAAAACTCTTACAGGGGATAGATATACAACTAAAAAACATGTGAGAACAACAAAATCAAAAAAATATATTGTAAATATGTCAAAAATGAATTTTAAGAAACTGTCACATTTGTAGATTGCAAATGAACTCTACTCTAAGCAGACTTCAAATGCAGTGTACTCAATATGGGTTAACTAGTCACCAAATCAAGAAAATAAGTTTGCACCACAAATAATTGTCTTAAACATTAAAAAGTATTACAGGGGGTAGATATACAACTAAAAAACATGTGAGAACAAAAAAATCAAAAAATGAATTTTTAAAAACAGTCACATTTGTAAACTGCAAATAAAGTCTACTCTAAGTAGACTTCAAATGCAGTCAACTCAATATGGGCTAGCTAGTCACCAAATCAAAAAAATAAGTTTGCCCCACAAATATTTGACTTGTATATATACAACAAACAAATATGTGAGAACAAAAAAATCAAAAAAATTGATTGTAAATATGTCAAAAAATGAATTTTTTAAAACAGTCACATTTGTAGACTACAAATGAAGTCTACTCTAAGTAGACTTCAAATGCAGTCTGCTCAATATGGGCTAGCTAGTCACCAAATCAAGAAAATAAGTCTGCCCCACAAATATTTGTCATAAACATGACCAACTCTTACAAGGAGTAGATATACAACTAACAAACATGTGAGAACAAAAAAATCAAAAAAAATACATTGTAAATATGTCAAAAAATGCATTTTAAAAATTTGCCACATTTGTAGACTTCATTTTAAGACTGCAAATGAAGTCTACAATGGGTTACTTTTGCAATTAAGGCAAATCGGCATGTAGACTACAAATGAAGTCTACAAAAGTTACTTTTGCATTTGACCAAAACGTTGACTTTTTGGTGTAGACTTTATTTCCAGTCTACATAAAAGTGAAGGTTACTTTTGCATTTGATCAAATATTCATTGTTTATCAACTGTTTAAAAGTAGACTTCATTTGCAGTCTACATAAGAAAGTAGACTTCTTTTGTAGACTGCAAAGAGAAAGTAGACTTCATTTCCAGTCTACGCCAAAAAAAACAGGTTAGTTTTGGATTTGACTTTTTGTTGTCTTTTCAAAGTAGACTGCAAATAAAGTCTACATAAAATGCAGGTTATATTTGGGTTTGACCAAAAAATCTTTACTTTTTTTTGTAGGCTTCATTTCCAGTCCAATTTTAAAAGTATACTGGAAATGAAGTCTACAAAAGATATGTACTTTTGGGTCAATATTTTGGTAGATTGGTCAAACACAAAACTAACCATATTTTTCAGAGTAGACTGCAAATGAAGTCTACAAAAAAAAACAAAATCCAAAACTGACATGTTTGTAGATTGCATTTGAAGTCTACTTATAGTAGACTTCAAACGCAGTCTACGTTTTACGGTCAATGGTCTGGTCTAATGCAAAAGTAACTTGATTTTTCCGTTGCCTGCACGCGAAGTCTACAATAATTTTTTTGTTGTCAAAGAAGAGTGTGTAGACTTAAAATGCAGTCTACTTTACCTTTTCTACAAATAATAGTCAAATCCAAATCTAACTCTAAATTGACTTGTAGACTTTAAATGCAGTATACATTTACGAACCAGATCTGAAAATTTTTGAACATCAAAAATCTTTACCTTTATCACTCGTTCGACTTCGTCTTCACGTTCTTAAACCACCGAAACTATCAATTTCACCGAAAAAACAACCCCAACCGTTTTATTTGGAAGAATTACGAGAAATCATGAAGTTATGAGTGAAAAAAATGTAAAAACAAAAATTCGAGACTTTTGGATGAAATTGGAGAGAAAATTGAAGTTATGAGCTCATATATTATGCAATTACGTAACAAAAATTGGTTGGTATAGAATTTAGAGCTTGAGTTTGGTGGTTCATGGTGGTTGGAAAAATTGAAGAAGATGGCATTTTCGTAAATAAGTTGATGTTTTTTGGTGTTTTAATCTTTTGATAGGTTTCTGATTTTGAAAAAAAAAAGGAAATAAAGAAAAAGTAATGGCATTTTCGTGAATATGAGAAAAAGAGAAGGAGAGAATTGTGAGAAAGTGGTGAATAGTAAAGAGGAAGAAAAAGTGGGTTAGTTTTGCATTTGACCAGAAGAAATGGGTTAGTTGTGAAATGATCTCATATCCAACACGACCAAACGCGTTAGTAGCAACAATTCCCCCAGACTTAACTTACACCGTCCCGGTGTAAATCAAATCAAATTAAGGGTGAAGTGTTGGAAAATAAAAATAAAAATAAATAATTGAAAAAGTGGAGAATAGAACGAAGTTACTGGATAAAGAAACTCAATTTCTTCCAAAGTTGAATTGGTTGGATGGTGTTTAAAAAAGGGTTTTGAAACTCTCCAAAAATTTCTCTAGGCACAAGAAATAGTGTTTTTCAATTTTCCTCACCAATGCATTCTGCCATAACCGAGTTAGTATCCTCCAACAATGATCATAATAGATCACCGCAAACTGTGGTTTGCCTCATGGAACTCTTCCCCAAATCATTTTGAAAATTATTTCTTTAAACGTTGAAGTAGAGGATTCATAAGTTGGTTGAAAAGGCTTCTTGTTTTCCTCTTTTCTTTGTGCACATCTTCTATGGATAAGGTGGATCATTCTTTAAGAAATTGGATTTCAAAAGTCAAACATGTGTAAGAGCCAAATATCCTTGCAAAAACACTTGAAATTACTTGTTAAATAAACTAGGAACAAGGTTCCAGAATACCGAAGCAACAAACAAAATTATCCAAGCTCATTCTAGAGTAGAAAACAAGTAGTGAAAAGATAAGTGTAAGATGTGAAAATCATTTAAAAATCAAACTTAATTAAACCAAATTTTAAGTGTGCAATGTTAAAATTCAAAAAATCACGATTTAAAAATATTTTTGGTTTAAAAATTGTGCATGTAGATTAAAAACATTTTTAAATAATTTAAAAAGAAAAAATAAAGGAAAACTTACCTCGTGGTTCGAACTGGTTCAAACCGTGGTCCATGGTTAGGTCCAGGCTGGTCTGTTGGGTGGTGATGCGGGATGGTAGAGACGCGGATCTAAGGAGATGCGGGTCGGGGATGCGGGATGGATGAGACGCGGGGCACCGGACGCGTACGCGGGTCGGTGAGAGCGTCTAGGGCGATGGATCCGCGGGACGAGGGAGCATGGGATGCAGGACGAGGCTGCTCCTTGGCGGATGGATCTGCGGGACAAGGGAGCTAGAGGCGCGGGTCGAGGCAGGTATGGGACGCGGATGCAGGACGAACGGCCTGACACCGGTCATATTCCCATGTTCGGGGTCTCCGTCTGGGGCCTGGGACCGTGGGACGACCGACCCGCGTGTCGATCCGCGACCCGCCGGGACCAAAGTAACTCGGACACCGGTCGGAACCGCGTGTCCAGTGCCGTGGTCCATTGTCTGGACACTTGCGACACTCTTTTGTTTTTTTTTTTTTTTTTTTTATAACTTCTATTTCTTCTCCAAAAATAAAATTTATAAAATCTGAAAAATTCATAAATAGAAAGATTAATGAATAACAAAGTTTATAAAGTGAAAAAAAAAAATCATAGAATAAAAAGAAAAGGAAAGAAAGATTCTATAAATGGGTTGCCTCCCATAAAGCGCTTGTTTTAAGTCAATTAGCTCGACTCCTTAGGGTTTTTAGACTTGGGATTTGTCTTTTAAAGGCTTGAGGTTGCCCTTAGAGTGTGAACAAATGCTTCCATGGTTGTGGTCTTCATCATGTAAATGGAAAAAGTGCTTGATTTCAACTTCTCTTTTCTCCAAATGAATGTATCTTGTAACTTTTGATCGAAATCCCGGTGGTGCTGCGTAATAGAAGGTGTTTCTATCTATCTTATGAAAGGACAACCTTTGTAAGGTGTAATCCATGATAGCTCCAGCAGTAGCCAATAATTGTCTTCCAAAGATGAAAGGTGTTGAGCAATCTTGCATATTAGCCACTTCAAAGTCCGTCGAAACAATGCAATCACCATTTCTCACGGGGCAATTGAATATTTCACCCAATGAGAGTGTTGATGCACCATTATCAAGTGAAATTCTCATGGTTGAAGGACGAAGGTTGGTTATCCTCATCTTTCTCACAAAAGTTTCCGACAAAACGTTGACTCCGGCTCCCGAATCGATAAGAGCGGTCTCAAAGTTATAATCGTGAATTAAGCAAGGGATGTTGAAAGAACCTAGATCAAGAGTTTTAGGAAGTATCCTTAGGTACCTATAATGATTCCTAGCTTGGTTGAATAGCTCCTCAATCATGAAGTCTTCTTCCGTGCTTTGTTTAAAGCATTGTCGTAAAGATGGCTTTGTTCTCCAAGTTTCTTCAAACGTGAGGGTGGGAGGGAGTTCTCTAACTAGATAATTGAATACCTCCAGCATCTCATCACTTATCCAACGTGTTCTCTTGTTGTTTTGATTAGCTATGTGAATCTCTTCGCACGGTCTTGTTGACATTCTTGCAGTAAATCTTCGATTCTTCGATTTGGCCATTTGGAAAGGTCTTGTAGCGTCTTTCTCCTCTTGATCAGAGATAGAGAAGTCTTCTTCAAGTGGTGTTAAGGTGCAGCAATGGACCAAAGGTGTTGGCTCTTCTTCATTTGTTTCCGATTGGTGTGTTTTCTCCATACGTCTTAAACGTTCATCTATCTTCGCAAGTGTCTTAGACATCTCAATCTCGTCCTTCTTTAGGGTAGCGGACTTCCCCATAAGGTGGTTGAACTTCTTATCTAGAGAGGCTTGAATGTCTTTGATGGCTTGAGTGTGTTGCTTGTGTTCTTCTGCTAGCACAAGGCTTGTAGAATACAAGTCTCGGTGATCATCTTTGGCTTCATCCAAAGCTTTCGTGGCTTTGTGAACTTTGATTGCTATGATGCCTAGGCCAGTAGAGATCTCTTCAACGTGGTCATTAGTGCTCTTGATCTCTCCTTCAAATTTCTCCCAAATACCATAAAACTACGCTCAAAACTATGAATTTTTCGAGCGTCGCCTTGAAGGTCTAAGGCGTGTTGTTTTTGAACTTCTTCGAGGTGGATCAAGCGTGTCTCTAATTCTTAAAACTTAGTGGTAAGGGCAGTAAGCTTCTCTCCAAGGGATGAATTGATGGTCTCGATCTTTGTTTCGATTCCTTGGACGATATTTTGAGTGTCTTCCATGAATCTACGCATGGAGGCTTCGATTAGGTCTCCTTGTTGTATTGAATTGGAACGGTCGTGGGGCTGTGGAGGTGGATTCGGTTGCACATGATGATGATTGTCACGTCCTTGAGTCTCCCAAGATGGTAGTTGTTGATACAAGTTGTGACTGTACCAATTGTTGTAAGGAAAAGGTTGTTGATGGAATTAATGAGGCATGGGGATGTAATCTCCATTAGAATTTCTTCTTCTCGCCATCTTCCTAGAATTTTTAGGTTTTTTGTTCCATTAATAAATCCCTGAAATACACTTAAATAAAAAGCAAAAAACGAAAAATTATCTAAAAGGAAAAAAATGAAAAAGGAAAAAAAAAAAAAAAACTTAGACTTATTCTTTATCAAAAATCTATAGGTAAGCGAAATAGTCTCTGGCAACGGCACCAAAAACTTGATGCTTTCGGATTAGGGAGATGCAAAGAATTTTAAATTTATAAATCATAATCTGCAAGTGCACAGTTGACAATTGTAGTACTTAGGGGTCGATCCACAGGAGACTATGTTGTTACGCTATAAATCTATATGATGCAAAATAAGCTAAGAGAAAATATATTTGGGTTTTGGGGTTTATGATGAAATAAAGCAAAGCAATAAAATAAATGGATAGAAAAATCAAAACACACAAGATAAAAGAATTAAAAGGAACTAATGCAACATGTTCTACACGGTTTTTAAAGAGATGCAACTAGTGTTCTAGAACTCAAATCACTATGAGGCTCCGAAACCTATAATTCAAACCCTAATAGACTCTGATTTCGTGTGGTTATTACAAGGCAAATTATGCTGTAAGATTGAGATTCGATTATTCATTAAACTCCTTAACTAACCTTTCGAATTGTTAAGACGCCTAACCTATCGAAAACTAGATCCGATCGGTGCAAAAGCTTTTGGAATCGGCACCAATCTAAAATCGGTCACTACGTAGCTAATATAGACTACGCCTTGAGTATAAATAAAGATAGAGAATCAATCTAGAAGCAAGCTCAATAAAGATGTAAAAGATGCAACAAAAGAACTTTAAAATAATTTTATATCAAACATACAACTACTCTACATGTTATGAAACATGGAGCAACTAGAGAAGTTGATAAAATAGTAGATTTGTGTTAAGTACGGCTCATCATAGGTTGATCTCGAAGCACAAAGCTTGAGAAGAACACAATGGCCTTCATCACTCTTTTACAAAGAATAAAGATGAAGATCTAAAGAGAATAACGAAAATACATGTGTATTATTGATTTTTGGTGCCTAGGGCTGCTTTCCTTCTCTTAAGAGGCTAAAAGCAAGTATATATAGGTATAGGAAGAGGTCTTGGGTCGCCTAGGGTTTCGTCTTGGGCAAAAACATCTTTTTGTCGATAAGTGCGCAGAAGTGGCCACGGCACCGATCGGTCACACTGGTCACTTGGATTGGTCCGGGGTCTAGCTCAAAACATGCTCCATGTGCGTGGCTTCACTTAAATGAGACGTCCCATGGGTTGGTTTGGTGCGTAGACCCATCTTGGACTTGATTCTTCTTCTAGGTAGAATGACATGTCTTCACTAAAACATGAATAACTTCCACACTAAAACTCCATTTGATATGATTCTAAACTCGCTGGAAAGCTGACTTAAAGTTCTATCTCCACATGAAGTTTCATTTCCTTCCAATTCGATTTAGTTCTCCGTCTGAGGTGATCTTTCGGAGACATACTTTCTGTCCAACTTGGGAAATTGTGAAATCTTCAACTTGGGTGAGTTAGATAGGATCCTTTGACCTTGGTAAGTTGTTTTAGGATGAAGAATACTCATTTTGCTCCTTTTTATTCTCTTTTGATGATTTGACCTATATGACTCTTCAAAACCATATATACGAGAAAACTACCTCTTTTGATAGAAAAGCATATTAAATATAATATAAAATAGATAAAAACGGATAGTAAAAGTGGTAAAATACCGGGTATATCAAGCTTCATGCGAGAACTTCAGAGGTACTATTGGGATGAGCCTTAACTTTACAAGCATTGTTTCGACGGTATCTACAGGAGGTACATTGCAGAGGCTGAGGTTCAAGACGTGCTCTTTCATTGTCATGGTTCGGAGTATGCTGGTCACTTTGCTACGTTCAAGACGGTTCCTAAGGTTCAACAGACTTGTTTCAAGGATGCTCACACTTTCATTTCTAAGTGTGATACTTGTCAGAGGAAAGGGAAAATTAGCAAGCGACATGAGATGCCACCAAAACTTCATCCTCGAGGTTGAATTCTTTGATTGCCGGAGCATCGATTCCGTGGGTCCATTCCCGTCGTCTTATGGGAATAAGTACATTCTGGTTACTATGGACTATGTCTCCAAATGGGTTGAGGCGATTGCTAGTCCAAAGAATGATTCTGCCGTGATTCTTAAGCTGTTTAAGACCATTATTTTCCCTAGATTTGGAGTGCCTTGGATTGTCATCAGTGACGGTGGCCCACACTTTATCAGCAAGGTGTTTGCTAACCTTCAAAGTAAGTATGGTGTTCAGCATCGTGTGGCTTCTCCTTATCATCCTCAGACAAGCGGACAAGTAGAAGTTTCGAATTGACAAATCAAGGAGATTATTGAGAAGACATTGCGAGTTACCAGAAGGGATTGGTCTAAGGGATTGGTCTGTAAAGTTGGATAACGCAATTTCGCTTACATGACAGCTTTCAAGACACCTTTGGGTACAATACCATTTCATTTGCTTTATGGAAAAGCTTGTCATCTTCCAGTGGAGCTTAAGCACAAGGCAGCATGGGCAGTTAAACGGATAAATTTTGACTATAAGTCTTCTGCAGAAAGGCGTTTGATCTAGCTGAATGAACTGGATGAGATAAGACATCACGCTTATAAAAACTCCAAGTTATACAAGGAGCTGACTAAAGCTTATCATGATAAGAAGATCATCTCCAGAAATTTCGAACCAAAGGACCGGGTACTCCTATATAACTCTTGTTTACATCTTTTTCTTGGAAAATTACGTTCTTGTTGATCTGGTTTTTTTACCATCAAGGAGGTTAGACACTATGGAGCAGTTGTCCTAATCAGTTTAGAAGGAAAGGAGTTCACGGTCAATGGATAAAGGGTGAAACACTATTGGGCGAAAGCCGAGATTCCAGCAGGACACATTGTTCCTCTGGATGATGCACCCGTCATGTAAGCCCCAACACAGTCAAACTAATGACTGAAGCTCGATCAGACGAGGATTACTACAATTCATTATACTATAATGAATGGAGGAATGTGAAGTTCGATCAGACGAGGATTGTAGATTTTCAGGCTATGAGGTGTCTTGGTATACATGATGAGGTTATGTATTTACTGAAACATGCAGGTTTGGTTCATATTGCTTACAAGGATTATCCTTTATACCCTGATTTCGTGAGACAGTTTTTTGCATCACTGCGCATTTTCTATATAGAGTCAAATGTGGATGACCATATCTTCACGTGCGGCAAGATATCCTGAGCTTTATGATTTGCGATAAGAGAGACAGATTTTTGTTCCGTGATCTCTGTAAGATTTTTGGATTTGAGCAGCCGGATTACCAGTCTTTGGTACTTCAGACAGATTTCCCCGGGCAAAGGGAGTTTTGGGCACGTTTTGGTACCGGCGTCTATAACAGCAAAAGTTCTACTCAGACTGATGTTCGCCATCCTGCTATGCAATATTTGGTTCGTACGTTTGCTTGTACATTGTTGTATCGCAACGAGCAGAGTAAGATGAGACAATCTGAGCTGGTTTTACTTTACCTTGCTCTTTGGAAAGACATTGCGAGGGAACCTATGATCGATATTGGTATCAACATGGGAGGAGTCTTCGCGCATCATCTACAGTCTTTGCAGACCACACCCTTCACCCTGACTAAGGGCAACAAGGCTGTAACTATTGGTAGTATCTTGACTCCGATTTTTACCTTCTGTGGAGTTGACTTCGGGGGTTTTATATCACTGAGCGTGCATTGCACTATGGATCATTCTTATCTTAGCAGAGCTACCTGGCTTAAGCCAGATTGTATGTGGTCTTACCGTGATGCGTCTAAGGTCCAGCACTTGGTCAGGTTACCCATTCCAGCATTGGCTTCTAGCATGACTGACCCTTCTGTGTTGTCTTTCGAGCCTGATCAGACATTACTTCATAGTGCTGCTGAGAGTCGCAGGCAACCGACGCGTTCTACTCGAGCTGCGAGTTCTTTTGAAGCTGCATCCTAGACACCACCGATAGAGTTTTCTGCAGAGCTTGAGGACCTAGCAGAGGAAGAGGAAGACTAGTTCTTTCACTTTCTTTATTTTATCCCGTTTTTATTTTTCTTTTTCTTTTCTCTTTCATTTTATTTTCTTTTGAGTCAACTTTTGTTTCATTTGAGTCAGTTTGTTTCAGTACTTTGTTGAGCTTATGAGATTATGTTATGCAGTTGCGTTTGATCATGTTTTCTTTGAGTGTCTAACAGTGCTAACCGTGAGAGACTAACTTAACTATGACGAGCACCATTGACATTCTCCAGAAATAGAATTTTGGTGCAAAATTTTCGGATTTTCAGACTTGGTGTCGATCAACACCATCTCTGGGTGTCGATCGCACTCCTAATTGGTAACACGATTCTCATTTGTTTTTCAAAATTTTCCGTTTGTTTTTATTTCTTTTACCAATTTCAGGCTTTAATAACATTGGGGACATTGTTGTTTAAGTTTGGGGGAGATAGTCTCTAACTTTTGTGTTCTATTTTGAGTTTTTATTGAGTCAGTCCAGTTTTTGTTTTTTATTCGGGTCGGAACTCCCCTAATAGCTTGCTTTGAGCAGCACTCAAGGACCATTACCAATGCAAGTTGGTTGGTTTTATTATGTGGGTAACTGGTAGTGGATCGGTTTAATAGAGCGAGTTCAAATTTCTGGAAAACGCCAGAAAGGATGTTGCAGACCCCGCCCCTAATGAACTCTAATTTCTTGTATTGGGCATTGGTAATCGCAGGATTTGATTCATCTTTCGACACTTGAAAACGAGGACGGACCACTATGAAACTTCTTCCTGATGATGATTACAATTGTCCTAGATAAAAAAAAAAAAAAGCCTCATGACCCTGTCTTCTCCCAAGAAACAATAGTAGTGAGCGCTGATCTAGTGAAGTTGTAGAGATGCCAAGAAAATAAAAAAAGTCTACAGAAAAGTGCAAGTCCGAAAAAATAATAATAATAATCATGAACTAAAGTTCAAAATGGCATGCGTCTCTATGATAGATCCTTAATTGGATTAACAGTTACAGAGGGAATAGAGAGGGTGAAACGCAAGAAAGTGTTAAAGGAAGAGAAAGAATCTAGAAGGTCCAACGATCGATATTCCCTCGATGAGACCACACCTAAATGATTGAAAGGGGTTTGCGACTAAAATTATGTGTTTCTCTAAGGAGTTTGGAATCAATTTGGAGGACTGCTAAGCTTCTAGGGACACATCAAAGTATTACCGGATTGACTTCGCAGGTATGTGGTTCCAAAAAGAGTGATTACATCTACTTTGCTTAGGGACAAGCAAAAAGCTAAGTCTGGAGGAGTTGATATATCATGGTTTTACCCGTTTTTAGCCATGATATAAGTATGTTTTAGAGCCTTTTTGGTGTTTTTCATTTTGTTTTATAGTCTTTACATGTTTTATGGCATTTGGAGCATAACTTGTGATTTTAGAGCATTTTGGAGCAATAAGGAATGAGCCATACAAGATTTAAAGTCGGATTGAAGATTTCAATTTGGTGTTGATCGACACCATCTCTGGGTGTCGATCGACACCCGATCATGACGAGTAAATTATCAAAGTTTGAAGATTTCCGTTTTTACGCGAAAAAATTCCAAAGTTTACAAGTCTAGCCTAATACATTTTAGACCATATATATATTATTTTTTACAACCATTGTTAGGCTTACGCTTTATTCTATTGAGACCTAGCAAGAGATTTGATTCAGAGCATTTAAGGAGACAAGTTTAGACTCTTTCCAGAGATTTCTTCGAACCTTATTGTATCTCTGTCCTTATTCTTTAATGCATCATTATTCAGTTATTGTGATGTTTTCTATTGCTATGTATGAGTAATCTATTAGTTAGGTTTAGGGTTTTTCAAAGCCTGATGATAAATTGTTAAGAATTATATTACTGTTGGGATCAATCTAATTTGTGTTCTTCACCTTGATAGTTTTAATTCTGATTTAGGATTGATCACCCTGATTTTGATATCATAGGTTAATTGATAGATGTGAAAGCATTGATAGTTATCTGGATTAATATCATAGGTGAGCAAAATAACTATTTGCAAAGAAATTTGGCTTAGTGATTTTGTGAACTAATCAAAACTGCTCGTTAATGCTTGATTTAATTTTATAGAACTCGCAAAGAAATTTGGTTTTCTAGGATTTAGGTAAGATAGATTCTGCAACGAAAGTTGATTAGTTTTACAATTATTTTCAAGTTCTAGAACGGTTCTTAATAAATATCACGACAGTAATTTAGTGCTTCAATTTAAAGTCATGCCTGTGAATTACCCGATGCCTAGCGTTTCGTCTTATAGATTTAAAGAACAACTATCATCGTTTGCTTGCTTTACTTAATTGCTTTTTCATTATAACATCATTCGTTTAGCTTCATTTGAAATTAATACTTTATTGTGTGATTCTTTTCTCTCAGGATTCGATCCCTAAGTACTATACGATCTCTTAATTTGAGAGAGTAGCTTTCGGTTAAATTTGAGCCTATCACCAATTACCCCCAACATTTACACTTTCTTGCGCACCATATCCATCAATTTGTTCTTCCAACTCTTCACCTGAGAGGTAAACCAAGGGGGAGGATTTAACAACTTTCTTTCGGAATAACGTCCTACTCTTTCTATAAGGATGATATCTTGGAAGAAAATGACGATGGTAGTCGAACCAGCAAGGTTTCCCTCCAGCTGATAATTGAAATGATTCAGTCTGATATAAACAATACGGACATGATAATTTTCCGTGTATTGTCCATCTAGATAGCATGCCATACGCCGGAAAGTCTCTTATCGTCCACATAAGGACAACCTCCATGTTGAAGTTCTGACCACTAGACGAATCAAACGTGAGTACACCAACATGCCACAACTCCCTTATTTCCTGGATAAGAGGCTGTAGGAAGACATCAAGTGATCTTTTTGGATGCTTAAGCCCAGGAACCAAAATGCTGAGAAATAAAAATTCTCGATGCATACACATTTCCGGTGGGAAATTATATGGCGTCACTATGACTGGCCACAATGAATATTGCCGACCATATATATCAAAAGGACTAAACCCATCAGTGCAAAGACCCAAATAATTATTTCTATGTTCTACAGCAGAGTGCGGATGTACCGTGTGAAAGTGTTTCCACACCTTTGCATATGATGGATGGGTGACCACCCCTTCCTTACATTTGTGTTCAGTGTACCACCTCATTGCCCATGTTGTCTGCTCTGGTTGATATAATTGCATCAGCCTATTTGTTATTGGAAGATACCTCATACGCTTGAACGGGACTTTCGTGCGACCACTAGTCTTTTTATATATTGGATGGGAGCAAAAACGACATTCCTGCGGCTGAGCATCATTTTTCCAAAAAATCATACAATTATTAGTGCAGACATCAATCATCTAAGACGGTAATCCAAGAATTGCTACCCATCTTTGTATCTCATAGTAACTCTCTGCAGAGTTATCACCCTTTGGCAAATACTCTTTAAAAAAATTCACCCCATTTATCCATACAATTTTTATTACGGTTATCTTCGGTTTTAATTGTCATCATCCTAGATGCTAGCGACAATTTTGAAAGACCTTCTCTACATCCTTCGTAGATAGGTTCGTTTGCAGCATCTAACATATCATAAATTTTTTTAGCACTCAGGTTTGGTTCTTCAAACGTATTATCACTAAATGAAGCAGTAGTTTCTTGAAATGCATCATTGACCATGTCATTAAACCTATTCTCATCAGTATTTCCATATGCAGATTCATTAAAATTATCATGACCATAATGATAATTATTATCCTCATAATTACAAACACCTTCTACATTTCCATGATAACTCGTACTTGAACTACCTAGAACATTGACAACAAAATCCTTCCCATGCGAAAACCAAACATAGTAGTTAGGTAAAAACCCCTCGTACATAAATGTTTCCAAACAGTTCACGTATCATATGCAACAATGTTTTTGCATTTCACACAAGTACAAAAAATTCTCACGTTACTGGTATTGGTGAATCCCGAGACGGCCCCTTGGTTGTTTATCGCCTGGGTAAAAAACTGGTCAAGCCTTTCTTTAAATTCTCTAGACACTTCGCCAGTTTTTGGATCTTTGCGGTTGTATATCCATGCTCGAACCATGTAGACATCATGATGCGAAGACATATTCGATTTTCAAATCTCTCTTTCAGAAATATTTGGAAAAAATTGTTTGTTTCTCGGATTACGATTATTTTTAAAATATGATTGGAATGTTTGCTGTTTTCGTTCATCACATATTCATGGTATTTATAGAAGTTTGTTTTTTTTTGCTACTATTTTGTGACGTTTTTGCTTAAGTTTTGCGAACTGTTTGCGACTATAATTTTGCACTCATAAACAAGTAAGAATTATAAAAACGTGTTGTAATAATTTCCATCGTAAAGTAGTAGCAACTTTTATTTTGACGCAAAAAGGATGCATAATTATCGCTAATATCTTATCACACAATCATATAGCAACATTTGCAACGATTTTGCGTTGAAACTTCACGAGTGACGCAAAATCATCGCAAAACCTCAAAACAATTGCGACGGTTTTGCATCGAAACTTTACCACGCAAATTTGTGACTATTTAGCATCGATAGACAGAATCACATCGCAAATTAAATGCAAGCCTCGCAAATGGAAGTGTTTTCTTGTAGTGTACGCATTTGTAAACCATTGAGTATTAGACTTGTTCGCAACATATAAATCAATACTTATGAATTATAATTGACTGTATTTTACTCAAACGATCAATAATAGATTTATCTTGAATTCTCCGGCTGATGCAATTCTTAATTTCTTAGGGCGACCTGGTGGGCGACGAGTAACCGGTGGTTTAAGTTCAATCATATTATCAATGTTAGTTGTCCCATATGTTGTTGGTACCAGATGTATAGAACCCTCGTACGCGGAAAGCCAAACTTTAGTGTAATACACACTCCCAACAAGCTTCTCAGTTGACAAATTGACTTTCGAAGTTGTTGTTGCAGTGTGGATGCAAGGTATCAACAACATTTGGAACTCGCGACAGCTGCAAATTTTCCTCCCAAGGTCCACAATAAAGATTTCCCCCGACTTCGTTTGGACTTGAAATTTGTCCTTATTGGTTGGGGTAACAGTCATGGAAGTTAAGTAAAAGAAATTGGCTTCCATTTTCTCTCGCACTTTAGGGGTCACCGTGCACTTCTCACTTGAGTGCAGTTCGGCGCCTTGCGAACCACCCCATAAGACTAGTACGTAATGACTCCACCATTGAGATAATCGGATATTCACGCCCTTCTTTAAGAACAGTGTTCAAAGATTCTGCAATGTTAGTTGTAATAACATTGTATCTCATCCCAACGAAAAAGAATGGGTCCATTGCGCAAATCCCAAACGTTACAAATACTCAGCATATTCTTTATCCACAGCTTCGAGCTCTGCAAACACTTTGTAGAACCCATCACTCGTAAACTTTTGGGCAACTAAGGCAATTAAAGCTGGCAGCCTCTTCCATTTGAACCTAACCACAATGTTCCTGGCTAGATGGACCACGCAAGCACCATGTCCAGCTAATGGATAAACCTGAAAAAACATCACATATTGTTAAACAACAATCATTAACAATAGTTAGATATAAGTACACCAATATATGAGTACAATACAATAATGGCAAAGATACATAAATATATATATATATATATATATATATATATATATATATATATATATATATATATATATATATATATTTCAATTCAGAATCATTGTCTAGTAGGTATACGTAGTTACGTTTCATAGTCTACTCGTATATTCAACTATTAAGGTTTTAAAAAATGACAAAGTCTTCCAATAATCAGTCTATAGTTAACAATAATAGTACACTAACAAAAACTATAAATCCAACTATATACGCGGTATGAAAAAAGAAGTAACCATACATTTTCTAGTCCACTATATATGCTCGAATGGCGATCGGAGATGAATACCAAATTTGGGGAACAAGGTACTTCCTTAGCCAAGCAGTCGAGAAACCATCCTCACAAATTATCATTCTTGCTATCGACTATATCGTAAGCAATAGGGAAATATGGAAATTGCCATCTTGAGCACTCGCTGTTAACATACAACCTCCATAACGCCTATGACAATGCGTCCCATCAAGTAATATCACCATCCTCATGTACTTCCAGCCTCGAATCGATGCATCGAATGATAGGAACAATAATTGGAAAGTTGCTGCCCCATTGTTATGTTCCAATAATTGAACCAGGGTTACCTTTACCGAGCTTAGATAAATACGCTTGCAAAAGAGTGTAACTCCCCTTGGCTACCAACCGCTTTTTCCATAGCTACTTCACAACAACGCCACACCTTACAGTAACTTATGTTAACTTCAAAATCTTGTCTCATTATCTTCCGTATGTCACCTGGACGCAGTCCTTGTCTAACCACAACAAAACGCTCCCTCATTGTCTCACCAATCACCTCAGTTGTTGCTTGGCAGTGATAGTATCTCCGATTATCAACTTTCCATAACGCCTATGACAATGCGTCCCATCAAGTAATATCACCATCCTCATGTACTTCCAGCCTCGAATCGATGCATCGAATGATAGGAACAATAATTGGAAAGTTGCTGCCCCATTGTTATGTTCCAATAATTGAACCAGGGTTACCTTTACCGAGCTTAGATAAATACGCTTGCAAAAGAGTGTAACTCCCCTTGGCTACCAACCGCTTTTTCCATAGCTACTTCACAACAACGCCACACCTTACAGTAACTTATGTTAACTTCAAAATCTTGTCTCATTATCTTCCGTATGTCACCTGGACGCAGTCCTTGTCTAACCACAACAAAACGCTCCCTCATTGTCTCACCAATCACCTCAGTTGTTGCTTGGCAGTGATAGTATCTCCGATTATCAACTGAACAAGTATGGTCAAAGTTGGCTCTCTTAATTTAGAAATTTCTAGTATCATCAATCATTGACGCGTATACATGCCAAGGAAAACTATCTAAAATACACAACAGCTCGACGAATGTTGGGGTTGATCGTGTTCTCCAGAAGTGGAAATTTTGATTGATTACATGTATGGCCATATTCACTTAAAAAACTTCTTTGCTTCTGTAAACTCTTCCAATGAACACTGCATCGCCTTTCATATTCAATATCCAATATGGTTGCGTCAATGACGTACAAACATAATGAGAAAACACTAATTAGTACATTCATACCATTGTTAAATATATTCAACA